>JAXGGA010006168.1:0-71811 GCA_038373865.1 Uloborus plumipes
TATCTTCCGTCAACCAGAAAACCTTCAGATTTTTTTTTTTTTTTTTCAAAGTATTTTTTCTTAAATCAGTTCAATGACAAGATTTGAAAAACATTCCCATCAATTTTTATATGAAATTTATTCGCAGGAAAAGATTTTCTTTTCGTAAAAAAGAGTGACTGAAGAGATATTTACAAAGGAAAAAATAATCAGCGATAAAATTAAATAGAAATTTTATTATTGATGTTTGTTTTCGGTGTTTGTTTTGGTTCTTAACCTTGGCGCATGCTCTAGCAGCTGATGAGTGATCGGCAGAATCCTTGCTTTGGTTTGAGTGTTAAGAATGGCGGATGTAGGCGAATACTGTGGTACTTGGAGGGTAAGTATTGTTTATTAATTATGGATAAAATTTTTGTCTATTGAGAATTTCATTTCAATAATGTTTTGCACTGTTGTATTAACCAACATTGTATTCGTTCGCAACTGAACTGCCGATGTATACCTGGTGATAAAGACCGTAAAAACAAAAACCTATTTGACGCATAATGTTTTTGTAATATTTGCCCTGTTTATTTGTTTTTGTGTTATGTTCTAAACATGTCAATAAATCATTTTCTTAAAAAAAAAATCTATACTGACAGAACGTTCTGAGAGATACACATGAAGGATACTGGATCAAAATTGTTTATTAGTTTTCTTCATTATTTGTCGCATAAATTTTTGGAAACATTTTATAATCTTTTCTACCAAATTTAATGTTGAAGAATTACGGAGCAGAGAATTTTATAAAATTCCTTTTGTTTAAGTCATTATGTTTTTAATTTGAATGCGAAAAATCCTCAATAACACATCCTCAATTAATTTTCTAAATCGAAATTTTTTTAAATCTTTTGTTTTTGAAGCTTGAAAGGAAGATATATCATAAGTGGTTGCTTTTAAAAAAGTCAAAGAACGTTTTAGACCAAGACCAAAGTTGTGGTTTTTAGCACAGAAACCATGATAACAAAAGACTTTGTAATTTATTTATTGATGTAGAAGGGACAATCAGCCACTAGTTAATTTTATGGCTAGACCCAATGATTTTATTAATTTTTCATGAAAATCAAGAGCCCTCTTAAAACTATTCACCCTGGGACACTTAACAGCTGCTTCGGTTCTATTCCAACTATCTACTACACTATTGAAGCAGAATTTTTTCATGATTTCACGATTAGCTTGGGGTTTAAAAATAAGAATCCATGATTTTGTTATAGTGACATGCATTTCGTTCATCAGCATGCTTCATTTTAATCACTTATCTAACTCGCTTTGCTCAAGCCTATGCATTTTTAGCATGTAATCATTCTTTGAATCTGAAAATTTATTTATTAACTCTTTGAACCTTTTCTAATAAGGGAAATATTTCTCTTGATATATGGGGCTAGTCAGTGGCGTAGGAAGGTGGGGGCGAGGGGGGCGGCCCGCCCCGGGTGCCAGCTATGGAGGGGGTGACAAAAACTGCCCGTGCTGAATTTAAACTTTGGTGTCCCCCTCCCTCCTTTCCCCGGAAAAAAACCACATTTATAAAATTGGCATGAGTTCCTGCAACTCATGCCAATGTGTTTATTGCATAAATATGTGCTTGAATGATATGCGTGAGCTTAATGAAATATGGGGAGGGGAGGGGGCACTGTCTTTTGCCGTATGCAAGAAAGCAGCCATTACTTTGGTTAGAAATTTTACATTCTTTTTTTTTACTGGAGAAAAATTATCACGTTAGGTAGAGGATCCGAAACTGGTGCTGTGGTACATAGGAGTGCTTCAGCGACAGATGAGGGGTGCTGCGAGGAACCAACGATATCAGGCTCAAAAAAAAAAAAAAAAAAAAAACTGGCAGATAAATTCAAGTACTTTCCTAAAATTGAAATACGAGCTATGATTTTTAGTTCTTTTCTCTTGTCACTTACGTGATTTTTTTAACCAGTAGAAATATTCATGTGTTTATCGGGGACTGCCCCAGCAAGAGGGCAACACCTCCCCCCCTCCCCGTCGGAAGCTGTTGAACGCCCATCAGGTTTTTTTTCCGTCGGGAAAAAAATAAAAATTGTTCGTTATGGTATAAATTACGGAAGTAATTTTGCAGTCTTATTTTCGAAATTACATCAAACATCAGGCATTTTCTCCCAGTCACTCACATAAAACTGCGATAGCCGTTTGCCTCTTTTTTTTCCTACTCTCGTAAGATCGGACGACTGGGTGAAGAAAGGAAAAGACATCCCCCGTGGGGGGTTAACTGGCTCCTTCAGGACCTCGGGACATGACCTTGCCCCAGGATTACGAGTAACGTCGCCATCAATGGCCATCAATGACCATTGTAGGATTGTGCGTAGTCAGACGTTTTAATTAGTGTAACAGGTCAGTCTGGAGGGTGATGATATTTGGCGGGAGCTTAAAGACTTCAGAAAAGCAGAAAGTGCAGTTTGCGGGAAAAAAGACGTTTTCGTTGAAATTTTTTTCCTGTCGCATCCTCCGGACAAGTCGGGCCTTTGGAACGTGGATCTTCTGTCCTTCGTTGTCATTTCCTTCGTCAGAAAGGTAACGCAGAAAGAAATGATTACTGTTTGATTTTAATTTAACATTTGATTCAAATGCATGTGTTTTTCGTTTTAAAATACCTGTGAATAAATGGGAAGCATATCGGAAAATAGTGAAGCAAACGTTTTTATTTACTGTCATATATTATGACAAGGGCGTATATAGTTAGAATTTTGGAGGGGGCTCATACGACCAGGCTTCAGGGCCGTCGTTTCAGGTTTTTCCAGGGGGGGGGGTCAAAAGGTTTCAAAAACAATTGCAATTTCATCGGAAAACTACAAAAACCAAGCCCACTTTATGTAAATGCATTGATTTCTCAAAGCCGGGGGGGGGCAATTGACCCCCCCCCTGACCCCACAAAATGACGGGCCTGCCAGGCTTAAGCACCCCCCTCACATACACACTTTTTTTTTTAAATTTTACCATATAAAGTTATTGGAAAAGGAAGCTTTAGTGTCAGATCTTTCGGAGATGGGTCAATTTTTCTGTGGTCATAAAGAGATGGAAAAGGTTCTGATCTCACTTCGGAATTTTTTTCAGAATTGAAGTTATTTAAGGCTGCCTTTGATGACGTCAGTGGTTTAGGGCTCCTCTCGAGAACCTTCTGAAACTGAAATTACAATATTCATAGGAGGCTGGTGCTAGGGGTGCCCACAGGGGGGGGAGGGGTTATGGTGCAAGTTACGTCATCAAAATTTTTAGGGGGATTTTTTTAAAACTAATTTTTTTTTCATTATTTATTACTTTTTTTAATTTAAATTATTTACTGATTTTTTAAAATCTAAACTATTCATTAATTAGTTTTTTAATTAAAGGGTGATTCCATGTCAGTTCAACCACACCCCAACACCCACCATCTCGGATTTTGATGAAACTTGGTATACTTCCTTCCTTTGTGGTCATAAGCAACCCCCTAAATTTTTTTCTTTCTATCTTGATGCGTTTTGATTTTACAGCCTGTTGAAATTTTGCGATTTTGCATTTTTTGTCATTTTCGAGACACATAAACTGAGCTGATGTTGTTTATGAAAAAAAATTGTACCTGGGTAACTAATGGTTTAATCTTTTAAAAATTTTTTACAGAAATTGTGAAGACTTTGAGCATGTAAATAAAAAATATTACAATAGTCTTAGTCTATATG
Organism: Uloborus plumipes; assembly: GCA_038373865.1. Classification (NCBI taxonomy): domain Eukaryota; kingdom Metazoa; phylum Arthropoda; class Arachnida; order Araneae; family Uloboridae; genus Uloborus; species Uloborus plumipes. The sequence continues at coordinate 3,696 of JAXGGA010006168.1, forward strand.
AATTTTTTTTAAAAAATTTCAAAATTGAAAATTTTGAACTTTTTTTGTCAAAAAAAGGCTTTGGCAAAATTTTAAATTTCAACATGAGGGTCATCTTTAAAAATTCCAATTTTTTTTTTACGTGATCATGGATATGTACTCTAATTTATCCCATGAAATTTTTTTTGGGTATTTTAGGGATTCAACCCCCCTCCCCCCTCTTATTCTAAAAAAGAAAAACGTAGAACATCACGCAAACAAGCTATTCCTCCTATTTAAAAACAGAATTGTCATCAATTAACACACAAATTTAAACATGAAGTATGTTGAATATTCAACTTAAACTCTAAAAATTAAAATTAAAGATTTTTTTTTTCAGTTGAAATAGTTTAAATTGGAGGAATTCTGGAAATAAGATATTATGAAATTTAATACTTGCATACAACAATTGACTCATACAGATTACTAGATTGTAGTCAAGACAACTTAAAAATTAAAAGTTTAGCTTAACACCAAACCACTGATTATGCTATTTTCTGGACCCCCCCCCCCCCCCATGCTTGAAAAAAAAAGTTACTGTGAGACTTTTTTCAATTACTTTTACTTCTGTGCTACGCAAAAATACATCTTCCTTTTTCTCAAAATTACAGTTTATGCTCCACAAAATTAATGGCTCAATTTTTAGTTTTTATTAACCTCAGAAAATCTTTTTTTGCTATTAAAAATAGTTTTTACTCTTTTTAGTAATTTAAAATTTTGTGGTTTTGTATTAATTTTAATTTAAGGTTATCTCGTAATGAACTGAATATCACATAATGAAAATTTAAGACAACATTAAAATGAAATTTTCACACAATTCTAATTTATAACAAAGCAATTTACCCAAATACCTAGGAATATTTGCTTATTCCTAGGGACACATTTTACACGTTCTTTCATTAACTCAACCAGTTTGTCCATGTCGGCTGCTTTTTCCGACACATTTTTTTCGTTTTTTTTTTTTTTTTGCAGATGATACATTTACATTCAGCACTTTTCTAAAATTATCTTCAACATTTTTCTGTAGTTCTTCATATTTTCTCTTTCCGTAAGATCTCTTACTGGTCTCACCTAATCCATGCAATTTTAAAGGAGAACATTCCATCTCATTTAGTGATTTATTAAGCTTTTCTTTGGCTTCTTCTCTTTGTAGACTGCTTTCTTCCGTTGATTCTGAATCTTCCTGCTCTAAGTAATTACAGTCATCTACTGTACAGCTAATTGAGTCTTCATCAATTTTATAAATGATTTCTCTACAGTTACGGCACAATTTTCCCCCTGGTTTCACTTTTAACCCTTTCTCAGTTAAACATTTAGATTGCTGCAATGTAACAGGACGCAGGGAGTTTTTGATTTGTACTTTATGCCTTTTCAATGGATCACTACAAACTTTGTGTTTCAATTCATACTTCTTCAAGAATACATTTTCATGATGAAAACAAATATTTTGAACTGAATCTAGTTCACAGTCAAGTCTTGCACTCGATAATTCTTTTTCTTCCTCACTTAAACAATCGATATTCTTTATTCCTATCAGGGACGTCATTTCGAAATTTTCCAGGGGGAGGGGGGCAAAAGGTACATACACAATGTAAAATTCACCAAAAAGTGGCAAAAACCACGCCCACTTATATGCCAATACATTGATTTCCCAAAGTCAGGGGGGGGGGGCAATTGACCCCCCCTGCCCCCCTTAAATGACGGGCCTGATTCCTATGTCATGAGTGAAAATTAATTTATGACATTCACTTTCAGCTAATTTTCCTATACTGCATATCGATACATCCATACTAAATCATTTGTTAAAACACAATCTAGTTGAAAACACAAGTAAAATACCATATCTGATCAGCAATGGTTCTTCTAAGCAACTAAGCAAAGGACAGACTGAAATACACATTCAAAAATAGACACTCTCTCAGCTCTGAACTTGTTTCATTCATCTAATAAAGTATCAAACTAAAACCTGGTTTTGTTTATTTAACTCTGAACCAATGATATAAAACAGAAAAGGTTTGATTCAACTTTGTTTTATTATTATTATGAGCTCAAAATGTTTAGAATCCTGAAAAGAACTGTTTACAATCAAAAGGTTTTGCAACAATCTCTTTCCCCCTAAAAATGTTCTATTTTCTTAAGTGCTTCATATGTTCACTGCTTGATCCCTTTTATTCTTAAAAGAAAAAAAAAATCTGTGATCATAAATGGCTCCTAATAAACTTGCATTTGTACAAATGACATTTGCCTGTCATCCCCCTAATTTTATGGGTGTTTTACTAGCTCATAAAAAGGAATCAGCTGTCAGCTCATGTCAGCTGATCTACCAACTGTATGGTTTATACTTAGTAAGTTTATATTATGGCAGTAAGATTAGACCTACTTTTGTGTAAATTTCCCCCATCTGCTGCATTTATTTTATCAAGATCAGTATGTTGTTTTAAGTCATTTTTATTTTGAAGCAATGATATATTTTATAAGTATCTTTTCTCTTCAATTTATTGCACTTTTTGAAGTGCACTTGCTTAGACCTCCAACAGTAGATGAGACATTAAAGCCAGAAAAAAAAAAACCTGGACAAAAGTAGTTCTTTCCTAGTTCATATAAACTTTTGAATTTTCATTAAAAAAAAAAAAAAAAAAACAGAAATCTATTGAAGAGGAGACAAATATATGATTAAGCATGTCATTAAAGCCAGAAGGGAAAAAAATCTGCATAAAGTTCTGGTTTTCATTATAAAAAAAGATAAAAGTTCAAAGTAAAGAATAAAAGATGTGCATGTATACTAATTTGATCTTACTTTGCTATGAGTGAAGGAAAGGTAATTTACTTAATTAAAAAAATATTACCGAAAAGCTGGCTATATTATTTCTTAAGGGGTCTACAATGTTATTTGAAGAAAAAGAAAGATGAATATTTCTTTGCACAGAAGTAAAAGTAATTGAAAAAATGTCTCACAGACATTTTTTTTTTTCAAACATGGGGGGGGGGGGGGGAGTCCAGAAAGTGCTGGAAATAGCACAATTAGTGGTTTAGTGTCAAGCTAAACTTTTAATTTTTAAGTTGTCTTGACTACAATCTAGTGTATGAGTCGATTGTTGTGTGCAAGTATTAAATTTCATGAATATCTTATTTCCAGAATTCCTCTGTTAAATTATTTAAACTATTTCAACTGAAAAAAAAATCTTTAATTTTTAGAGTTTGAGTTGAATATTCAACATACTTCATGTTTAAATTTGTGTGTTAATTGATGACAATTCTGTTTTTAAATAGGAGGAAGAGCTTGTTTGTGTGATGTTTTACGTTTTTCTTTTCTAGAATAAGAGGGGGGAGGGGGGTTGAATCCCTAAAATACCCAAAAGAATTTTCATGGTATAAATTAGAGTACATATCCATGATCATGTAAAAAAAAAATTGGAATTTTTAAAGATGACCCTCATGTTGAAATTTAAAATTTTGACAAAGCCTTTTTTTGACAAAAAAAGTTCAAAATTTTCAATTTTGAAATTTTTTTAAAAAAATTCATTTTGACTAAGACTATTGTAGTATTTTTTATTTACATGCTCAAAGTCTTCACAATTTCTGTAAAAAATTTTTAAAAGATTAAACCATTAGTTACCCAGGTACAATTTTTTTTCATAAGCAACATCAGCTCAGTTTATGTGTCTCGAAAATGACAAAAAATGCAAAATCGCAAAATTTCAACAGGCTGTAAAATCAAAACGCATCGAGATAGAAAGAAAAAAATTTAGGGGGTTGCTTATGACTACAAAGGAAGGAAGTATACCAAGTTTCATCAAAATCTGAGATGGTGGGTGTTAAAATCCCATTTTTGTGGTTGATTTGATGTGGAATGACCCTAAAATTATTTACCGATTTTTTTAATTTAAATAATTCATTAATTTATTTTTTAATTTAAATTCTTTCTTTATTTCTTTATTATTTATTTATTTCTTTATTATTTATTTTGTGTGTGCGCTTGGAATGTCTGGAAGGGAAAAAACGTGATTTTATTCTGCGCATTATTAGTACTTTTAAAAAATGAATGATATATAAAAAATAGTTCTTCAAAAAAATAAATAAATCATATTAAAAAAAATTAATAAAATAAAAAAGAGAGGTAAAAGTAAAAATAAAAAGCACAAGAAGGTTGTGAAAAATTGTGGGTGGGGGGATTTGCGCCATTGAGCTTGGGCGGGAGGGGATGGGCACCCCCGGCTGGTGCACAGAAAAAGTGGGGGGTCGAGAAATGTGGTTGGGGCAGCATCTCAATAAGCATTTTTTTTAATCTAGCAACATTTTTTTACATGATTGGAATTTAACGTTACCTGATTAAATGACCTGTAAAAATGTCTGCGAAGTGAATCAAAAATTATAATGGAAGGTCCCATTCCGATTCATAGCTCTATTTTTATGATATAACATGAAAAAAAGGCTCTTTTGAGGAATATTCAGCTTTTTCACTACTTTTGTGAAATAAATCAATCCATTGAGTAAAAAATCATTTTCATTGAACATTACTTTTTAACTCTGAAAAGTGAGGAGGCAAGGTCCCTTTACTTTTGGAAGTGAGGGGGCAGTCACTCCCCTTTCCCCCTGTACGAGCCGCCAGTGACAATATTAGACTATCTTTGGTAGTAAAGTTAGGGAAAGGTGATTCGTGAACTCCCTAACAGAAATGTTTTTAATTAATATCCTAAAACCTATTCAGAATATCTTTAATAACGTTAAAAAGGTTAGGCGGAGTGTTAACAAGAAATGTTGTGATTTTAAAGTTTCAAGAACGCAACTTTACGATATAATTTGTAAAAAAGAGAGGCCTGTCTCTCTCGGAGATTTTTCGAAGTTTAAGGCCTAAAAATGCATTTTTAGGTTATGTTTGGAGTTTTTAGGGGATGGGAAGGGGGTTTGAGGTTTCTCCTTGAATTTTTCAGTATTGAATATTAAAACTGACACTTTAAAATTATCAGGGGGATGTTAGGTTGAGAAATTTGGGAGCTCTCTTTTCTAAACACTCATTCGGAAATTAACCTTTGAAGACATAGACAGGTGACAGGAGGAGGGAGATCTCTACCAGAAATAGTTTTAACTTTAAATTTTTGAAAGGGCCTTCTGAGACCACGCCTTATAAACGCCCTCGTATTATGAAATACAGTTATCTGATTCTTCCACTAATATATTAAATGACAGTGACAGGACGTAACTGCTGTCCGCTGTTGGGACATTAAAAATGATTGATACACCTAGTCCTACCAATTTAACTCAAAAACTACAACAATTTTTGCCAATAAATGTTTCTAAGTGGTATGTACATTATAGAGTGCATATAGGAAAGATCATTGTAAAATAATAATAATAATAATCGCGATGATTGCTTCATTGGGGCAGCTGACCAGAGTCATCACCAAGAGCCTATTTGGGCGTCTTTGTCATCAGTTTGATCGGGCCTCCTCCCCCATTAAACTTATTCTACTCTAATTCCGTTCCGGAAACATCTCAAGGACCAGGCTCCTATTTGCTGACAAGGCTTGGCTTACATGGCTTCTCCTTCCTTTTCTTAGTGGAGAAAATGATAAAATAAGCAAATTTTATGATTGGGGGCCCCACCCACGAAAAAGCCAACTAGATTTTCAAAAATTTTGTCGAAAAAACGGCTGTTCCTTTGTGTAGTTATTTCAAGGGAAAAAATATTGTACCGGTTAAATACTTTTGAAACATTTCTAATTTTGTATTTAAATTTAAAAGGCTAAAATTAAAATTAAAAAGTTTTTTGCGAAATTGTTTTTGAATATTTAATGCGTAAATTTGTTAAAACTACTGCGATTTGAAATAGAAACATCCAAAATGGTCACGTGACACTTCAGGGCCAGTAGCGCAACCAGTGGATGGGCCCATAGGGCTCGGGCCCTACCTAAAATGCTGAGTTGCTTTTTTTAAATATTCTTTACTGTTGAAGAAAATGAAGGAACGCGTGTCTTGGAAAAACTAAGTTCTTTTAATGAGAAAAACGAATAATATTGGGCAGAAATCTTAATTCCTTTCAAAAATAAATCTCGGCATTTGAATTTTTTAACAGCTGCAGATTATTGGTCAACTAATTGTATGCCCTCCCCCCCTCTTTTCCGCCCAGTTCTGTTTCCCTCGCCCCCTTTTTTCTTCTTTTCCAGATCTTCTGAAAATAAGAAAGTGTTCAAAATGTTACTCCTCTGAAGCCTTGCTCCGTGCCATAGTCATTACGGAGATTTGGAAATTTCGTTTAGTAGACTGAAAATGCTCCAAACACCAAAAAACATCGAAAGTCGCTTAAAATTGTTTTTAGAGCCTTAATTTTGAACTAACGGTAGTGCCTATTAACGTTATGAAATAAGGCACGCCCTCACGTGTTTAGGATTCGTGCAAAAGCTCCCGACACCCCTTTCTCTACAAAGTCAAAGCTCATTAAAATTTTAGTTTTTTAAACTAAAATTTCAATAAAAATTAAGGGGGCAGTGCCTTTGAACAACTGTTAATACCGTGGGGTATGGAATAAAAAATTCGTCAACTATACCATTTTTGAATTCATTTATGAATTTTTCAAAGTGTGTCCCCCAATATTTTCTGTTTGCGCCACTGTTCCTGCCTCCTACCTCCTATACCTGCCTGATTTAAAATGGAAGTGGCACTATATTTATGTTCGTAAAAGAGCCGTGTATTCTCTCGCCGACTCCACAGTAGGGTGGGGCGAAAAATAAAAAGTTTTTTAGATCAACTTCTAATAGTTGCCAAAAGTTGTCTTTGGTGATAGTTAGCTTTTGTGCAAAATTTCAGAAAAATCGGTTTATAACTTCAGGTGGCGCTGCGATCGCAAAGTTTTACCATAGCTTTTCTAGGGATTTTATGGTTAAAATATGAAAAACAATGCCGATAGCTAATCTCATTGCATTTTTTTACTCATAAGATATATTCATGCATTCAAAGCTTATGAAATAACTCACAAAAAATTATTTTATATGATATATTTATATTTCAAGCATTTAAAAAGAAACCAAAACGTGAAAAAAGTGATTTTTTTTAAATATAAATATATCATATAAAATAATGTTTGTGAGTCATTTCATATGCTTTTAATGCATGAAAACATCTTTTGAGTAAAAAAACGCAAAGAAACTAGCTAAAGGCATTCTTTTTGATATTTTAACCATAAAATCCATAACAAAGCTACGGTAAACTTTGCGATCGCAGCGCCCCCTGAAGATATTAACCGATTTTTCTCAAATTTTGCACAAAAGCTAACTATCACCATAGACAACTTTTGGCAACTATTAGAAGTTGATCTGAAAAACTTTTTATTTTTCGCCCCACCCTACTCCACAGCCCAGCGGATATACTAGGTGTTTTTGTACGTACTACAAATCAAAATGCAACAATGTTTTTTCACTCTCTAGTGTGTATTTTGGGGACAAAGGCCAATTTTCCTTATTGTCTCGTTTTTTTCTCTTCTTCTTTCACGAGAATTTTGCGTTAGAAAATTTTCAGTATTTGGTTTTTGTTCATATAAACACTTTTACGGGCGTTGTATCATAACACTTTGTCCACCTAATAATTAAAAAAAGAATTTAAATGACAAAAAAAAAAAAAATCTTCAATTTATCATTTTGCTCGAAATATTGGCGGGGGGGAGGGTGACAAATTGAGCTTCGCCCCGGGTGCCATCAGACCTTGCTACGCCACTGGCTCAAATGATATGACATGCCAGCTGAAACTCACGAGTAAAATGAGATAAGGATGTCCAAAGGAACAGATGCATGTTCCAATGAAGTTAAAGCTGCACAACAAGAAAGAAGCAAAAAAAATTAAGACAGTATAAAAGTACCATTAAAAAATCTCTGCATACTATAACATACTAAATTTTCAATCGATTTGGAATGATAAGAAAAAAAAATGATATGTTTATTCACATTCACACATTCGCAAAAGAATGTCTTGTACAATTCCCACTTCCTCCATTTTTTCCAAAAACTTCGTTTACAAGTCCTAGTTTATACACTGCAAAAAATTAACTGTTGTTTTGACAGTATAAAACTGGCAGCCGAGGTTCCAATATAAAACTGTAAAATGCACAGTAATAAACTGTAAAATGCACAGTAATAAACTGTAAAACTTGCAATTTTAGTTTCTTTTTGTAAAATAAATTTTTACAGTTTACTGCCGTAAAATATAGCTGTATTAAGCTATAAAAACAACAGCATAATTCAGGCAGCAGAGGTTCCAGTTTAAAACTGTAAAATCAACGGTTAATAAACTGTAAAATTAGCAATTTTACAGTTAAGTACTTTAAAAATAGCAATTTTTAGTTTATTACCATAAGATTAGCTGTATTATACTGTAAAAACAATATTCATGTTTTACATATAAAAGTACCATCAAAAAGTCTCTGTTCACAAAAGAATGTCTTGAACAATTCCCACTTCCTCCATTTTTTCCAAAAATTTCGTTAGCAAGTCCTAGTTTACATACAGGAAGAAGTTGCGTTCTCAAGTACCTTCACGGTTAAGACACAGATGGTATTTCTCATTCTTTTTTTTTTTTTCTTTTCTCTCCCATATTGCCATATCTTGCTCTTGAGCGAGGACGTTTTGTTTTCCCAAGGGAGGTGGGGGAGGGTTCCTGAGTGACAAGTTCAATGACCCGTGCACTGTGAAAGGCCACCTCTCCAAAAACTAGGTCGCTCCGCAATTTGGTCCAACAATCTCCAGAAAACAGGTTTTGTTTGTTTTGTTTGTGTACTTGCGAGGAGGCTCGTATTTTGTTTTAGCTTGGGGCATTTGGGGGACTGATAATTCCTCTGACGGATATTGATGGTGAGAAAAACCTAACGTGCAAACGGATACTTCTGGTTACGTCAAATGATATTAAACGATCGATGTGGAATGAACTCTGCACGGTCAATTTTCTAGGATGCTCAAGCTCAACCCAGCAACAGGAGAGGGGGGGGGGACAAAATAATTTTTTTCGCAATCAACAATTTCAGTCACTCGGTGTTTGTGAAAATTATAATTTTTCATGAACTTTAGTCTGTCTATCTAAAATTTAGTTTATACTAAAAGTCATACAAAAAAAAAAAACACTAATGAATCCAAAACTCTAGGAGTTATATAGCTCTAATCCAGGGGTGGCCAACCTGTGGTACGCGTCCACAGGGTGGCACGGCAAGGTATTAAGAGTGGCACGGGAAGACTTATTGAAAATTTTTAAAAATCGAAAACATAATGTCTCTTGTGGGATTTAGTTGAGTCCGCTCCATTTACTCTTTAAAAAAACGTTTTAAATCCTACTTAATTAATTATAATTAATTTACATTTAATAATGAACATTATAATTAATATATTGTTGGTCAAAAATATGGTGAAAGATAAGTTGCCTCTCAGCCTGCTGTGTAGGAAATTCGAAAAAAACGAAAAACAAAAAAGGAAGATAAGTTTTGGCACAGATGCCTTGAACGCCGGTGCTTATCCAAAGTGGGAACCATGACCCTTCCCTGAGACAACCGAATATAGCTAAAACTGCAATTTTATAATTTTTGTTTCGAAAAAAATCGCCAAACACCCTGCATTTTCGCATAAGAATTGCTCTTTGGCCTCTCCCTTTCTGAAAAAGGCCCCCTCTTAAACCAGAAGCTGGATCTGCTCTTGCTTGAACAGTTGGCAGCATACAATTTGCGTTCCTTAAAAATTAGCTAAGACAAAAAAATTTATTTTATCACATACATATTATCCATTACGATGTTATTTCTTCAAAGGACTTCTGTTACTGACCCTGTAGTGTACTTTTCATAAACTAATGTTCGTGTTTTGTTAGAGTTCTAATTAGACGAGCTATTCAAATACTTAGCTTCTCCACTATTTAGATTTACATTCAAAAAAAGTTTAATTTGAGAAAAAAATCGCTTTATCCACCCTTAAACAATGCGCCCCCCCCCCCCCCCCCAGTTTTAAATTTTGTTCAGTTTGTTGAAAGCACTATTAGTGGCAGGCAGAGCTTTTGTTTCTTAGAAAGTGGCACGCTTTCCAAAAAGGTTGGCCACCCCTGCTCTAATCCAAAAAAAAAAAAATGCCAGAGAAAAAAAAAATTATAAAGAAGTAAAAAAAAATGATTTGAAGAAATATTTATTATATGCAAAAAATGAACTGTTGTTTTTACAGTATAATATTGCAAGGGCGGATACAAGGGAGGGCGATGGGAGCGATCGCCCTCCCTTGAGGGATTTTTCTCCAGCAGTTTTTCGACTTTGAAGTTCAAAAAAGGCAATTTTAGATGGTCTTCGATGATACGATGAGAAGTAGTTGGGGTTCAGGGCTCTGATCTGAAATTTTTTCGAAATTGAAGACCGAAACATTTGTAATAAACATGTGTTAACCAGGATATGTGGTAAAAAAAGGGGGCAAGTAGAAAAAAAAAAACAATCGCCCCTCCCTTGGAGCATTTCTGGATCCGCCCTTGTAATATTGGTAGCCGAGGTTTCAATTTAAAACTAAAATGAACAGTAATAAACTGTAAAACTAGCAATTTTACAGTTTATTACTGTAAAATTAGCAATTTTACAGTTTATTGCTGTAAATTTAACTGTATTATACTGTAAAAACAACAGTATAATACTGGCAGCAGAGGTTCCAGTTTAAAACTGTAAAATACACGGTAATAAACTGTAAAACTAGCAATTTTACAGTTTTTACTGTAAAATTAGCAATTTTACAGTTTATTACTATAAAATTAGCTGTATTATACTATAAAAACAACATTGATTTTTTACAGTGTAAAAGTGAAAAGCATGGGCAGAGTTAAATGGGACTAAACTCCCTTGAAAGCATATAAGCTCCTCAAAAAAAAAAAAAAAAAAATACAATGGAGGTTTAGAGCCTTCTTTCTACATGTGTATTTCTAAAAATTATTTTCGTTTTTCTAAATATAATACTCGTCACAATCTCACTGGCTTTAGCGTCATCAAACATAGGCTAAAAGTGCATTACTATTCTTGAACATCGAAAAATTTCTATAATACCCGCCCTTTCTGTATCGTCTAAGCAGCATTTTTAAAACTTCAATGTCAAAAAGCTTCTGAGAATGGTCCCTGAATCCTGAACCTTCTCTTATCATTAAAAACAACCTAAAATGCCCTTTTCGTACTTTAATTTCAAAAAACTTTCGATGGAAGGAAAATTTCAAATCAAACCCCATTACCCTCTCTTTATCAAGGGTATGAAAAAATTAAACATAAGCACCATTGGAAATTGACGGTACAACACATAAATTAATCCAGAACTAAAAGGCATATTGGTTTCGCGCAAACTTTGTTGAAGGCAAAGAGAATTCTTAGTGTAATAAAAATATTTTTGAAAAAAAAAAAAAATTGAACCGACTTCGGAACTTCACTCGGCAAGTGCTCTAAAAAGTAAAAAATAATTTTATTCTTTGAACACCATCGACACTACATTTAAACATAAGTTTTGAAGTCGGCGCAAAAACACTATATAGAATCATACGAAACTATAATTTAACTATATATATAAATTGCAATGAATCCAGGTTCTTTAATCGCATTCGCATACACTACATTGACAACCACATATTTATGTAATGGTACAAATATTCAGCTCTTAATTTTCAATGGTTTCTCTGAAAAATGTTGGCAAAATGTAGTTAAACATCATTTCACCTATAGTTTTTGCACCGACTTCAAAACTTATGTTTAAATGTAGTGTCGATGGTGTTCAAAGAATAAAATTATTTTTTACTTTTTAGAGCACTTGCCGAGTGAAGTTCCGAAGTCGGTTCAATTTTTTTTTTCAAAAATATTTTTATTTTATTCTTTTTAGTGTAAATATACGTATGAAATAAGGTAATGTTTCCATTACAAAACTTCACCTAATTTGCTTAAGTAAATGCTTCATAAAATAAACTATGTAAGGAAAAAAAAGAAAGAAAGTATCAACGCGTCTAAAATTTTAAACGATTGACACTAAAAATAATCCTTGTTATTCTCTGGTATTTATTTGTGTACTAGTTTAATTAAGGCCCCTATATAGACGAGCCGGCGCATCAAGATTGAGTTTGATCACTTTGGATCCAGCACGTTTTTAAGCTTATAGTTGTCTATTTTGGCAATGAATGCGTAGTAATGTTTCACTGTGAGCAACTTATTGGCGACACCTAGATTTGCAAAGTTCACGTGCCAAATAATTTTTATGGTAACATCCTAAGCTCTGCAACAATGAAACATTGAAAGTAAAAGTTTATAAGTTGGGTCCAAAGTGGTGAAACTTAATCTTGATGCGTCAGCCTGTCTATATAGCGGCTCTAAGTTTAATCAAAGGCTAAATATTAACGGCTTTTCAACTAATTTATATTTCAAAACATTAGATTCTCGCGGTTCATAAAATTTTACGACGTATTACGTACGTGGCCCGCTAATGAGTTTCCTGTTTGCTTCATTTAAGCCTTCATTCAAAATTTTCATGATCATTGTAATAACTGTTTCATATCAATCACGTTCTGTAACAATGGATTTCATATTTAATCATTTAGGACAAATCGCTTTAAATTTGAGCAAAAATTTGGAGATTTTCCTCATTTTCTTCAGAATTCCTTTATCAAACCTTATGTAAATTAAGACTAATAAAACCTGAAATATTAAGAATCAATTAGTACTTGGTACGACTTTCAGTTCGTTGGAGTTCAGGAGAAAAAAGCAGGACATAGAAAGATACTCGTTTTAAAATTTTCAAAAAGACCATGGAAATGAATTTCATTATGCAATCCAGAGAAGCATGGCGTTCAAAATGGTCATTATTACGATTACTGTGATCCCAATTTCTTTTTCGAAAGATTTCTGCAGGTTCCCGTTATCGAACCCCGACCACGAGAGGATGGGACCAATCGGAAAGAAAGACCTTTCTAACAAAAAAGAATTTTTGAAATCGGTCCAGGCATTTTCGAGTAATCTTATAACATACAAAAAAAAAAAATAATAATAATTCTCCGACGAATTGTATAACCTCCTCTTTTGTTGAAGTCGGTTAACAAAAATGTGGTGCATTTTTTTTTCTTTCTTTAATTTGGCTATTTTAAGGGTATTTTTGAGAAATTCAAAAATTTTGAAACAATCATGTCTCTTAGGAAAATTAAAACCTTCAATGATAGAAAACTGTTATTAATTTATTATATTTTTTTGAGTCAAAACTGCAGAATAAGCATTTGTCAACAGTTACTTATTTATTTTTTTATTTATTTATTTATTATTTTTTTTGAGTTAAAAAATTGCAGAATAAGCAATAGGTATTTACTTTACTCATCTGATTACAACTGCTTCTGGATACTTACAAAAGTAAACCTCAAGTATGTTTCTTATAGGAGAATTGTTGTATTCAGTTAAAAGTAATACTTTAAAACTCATAATGTGCATAACAAATAAATATTATGTTATACATTTTATCTGTACTCTGGAGTAATGATAAGCAAGTTTGAGTTAAGTCCCTTATTTTTTTTCTGGCTCGGTCTAACTTTCATGCCCAACTCCAGAGAAATTTCTAGTTTCAAGAGATTATTGTCTAATGTCCTACATTAGGAATATACATATAATTTTAAACTATCTTGAATTTTCTCCAATTAAAGGTTATGGTGATCATTTTAGTTCTAAATAAAATACTAATTATTGAATACACAAAGATTATTGGAATGTGATTACTATAAACTAAATATCCGGATGCTGCATCAGTTTGTTGTTGCACTAAATAAGGTCCCTATATATACGAGCCGGCGCATCAAGATTAAGTTTCACCACTTTGGATCCAGCACGTGTTTGTGTGTTTGAGTGGTTGTCTTTTCTGGCCAGTAATCGCGTTTTGGTTAATTTTTCACTGTGAGCAATTATTAGCAGCACGTGGATTTGGCAAAGCTTAGTAATGTGCCAAAACTTTTTTCCGGTAACCCTACTCCACAACAATGAAAATTGAAAGTAAAAGTTAAGGAATTGGATCCAAAGTGGTGAAACTTAATCTTGATGCGTCGGCCTGTCTATATAGCGGCTCTAGCACTAAAAAGTTTCAAACTTGCTGCACATATTTCTATCGCAAATTAATTTTGGTAAAAATCTGTACATATTTTCCTAGTTAAAGTAACATTTATTGTAATTACATTCATATAATAATTATATGATTTAAAAAAACAACTTTTCAGTTTTATTTATTTATTTATTTTTTAAATATTTTCACTAGCTTATATTAAAACAACAAATTATACATTAATTTACATTAAATGACACAAACATCCCTTTCAGAAAGCCTGATATTAATTAACCTAAAGCTTGTCGGTATTTAATAAGTTTTGGGGTCAGTAAAATCAGTATTTTTGACATTATAAGCAGTTATACTCTCTGCATCTCTTGTAAGTAATCACTTTTGTACCTGCATGTAAAAAATATTTGTAAAAACTAGTGGAAAAAAGTCTGGCAACTGACCAATATACTACAAAACTACATATGGCAACAATCATGCATATTATAAATTTTATTTATTCATATTTACAATAACTGTACAATATGTTTATATTCTGATAAGGAACAAAATTTTCAAGATCTAAAGCATCAAATATATTGCTGCAGAACAGAACTCAAAATTGACTGATTAATGACTTAGTATGGATTAAATCAAAAAATATGTGACAAATCATATTTTACAAGAATTATATAATGACAATAAACATGACACATAATGATAAAAAAAGCGTGACAGTGTCAAAAATAGTTTATGCGAGTACCCGTTTTAAAAATGTAGGGTACTATAATAAATTTCAGTCATGGAAACAACATCATAACCACAAAAATAACTTAGAAATTCTTATAATCCCATTCACTAAAAAAAGCATAATGGGTTTGCGTCCATAAACAGGAATCATTCATCTACAACACAGCAGCAATTCATTTCAAAACACATTGAATATTGTAGATCGAACATCTGTGATAATAGCTACACAATGTAACATTAAGCACCTAGAGTAGAGATGCTATGTTGGAGTCTACCATCTCTTCAACACCACATTTAATTCATTAATGAAATTAGCTTTTTTTTCTCTCTTCGTCTTAATAGAATAATGTCTTTCTAGGGTAAAGTACATAACCTATCAGATTTGGAGAAAAATAACCAATTGATGAATTTAGTTTAAAATTAGCATTGCAGGAAAAGTGAACCAATCTAATTATAATTAGTATAAATGCCAAAAAATTCCAAAAACATGCAGTTTTCAGGTTGAAGTAGTCTGCATTTATATTTTTAAAAAAGAAACACGTACAAGCCTGAATACAATAGAAACTTGTATTGCTTGATTGCTGTTAGCTACAGAAAATTTAATTTCATTTATGACATTGACTGAATTTTTCCTAGGAAACCACTTACTTCACTTCACTTACTTTCATATTTCTAATCATTTTGAAATGTTCATTAAAATTAATTATTAATCAAAGTGTTACTTTATATTTAAAAAAAAACATTATTTTTCATTTCTAATTACTCTTAATCAAATTTATTCTAAAACCCCTTCCTTTAAATTTCCTGCAAAAGAATTAGTCTATAACCAATTGCAAGAAAAGAGGCATACTAATTAAATATATTATTATGAATAAAAGACATTAACTCGTAAGAACTGTCGCAGTTATTTGCCGTTGCGTTTGGTTCGGGATCCAAAAACGACCCCAGTGCTCGCAAAAGACCCCATTTTTTGCAAGAATGGAAAGGGTTTAGGAAAATTCCAACCACACCCTCACATCAATCAAGGACACAATCAATCAAGGCTACCGAAAAGATGCTTTCCTTATCTGACTATGAAATTCCAAGAAATTTAAACAAATTGGCTGGGGTCGTTTTCGACCCCACGCAAGTTAAAAATGTTATTCAAGGAATATAAGTCTGACAGGGAGTCGGTGTAAAAATCTTGTTTGAGGTCCCAGATCTTCTGCATTACCCTAACTATGAAAATTTAAAACTTCTTCGTATAAGTTAAAGTTGTTTTCTCCACTAATCCGATAGATGTTATAATCTATCCCAGAAAGATGTGCTTAGAACATACCATTGAAACTTGTATAATAAAGCAATGGAAGCATGAATCACAATTATATTGCAAGGTGCTGTTATGCTACACAAAAAGCAAGTGGAGATTTAGGATTTCGAAATTCCATCACGATCTTAGAAATTCCATCACGATCAGTTTCAGATTCGAAAAGTACTTTTTGCTGTCAAGTAACTTACAATAATTGAAAACTAACCAGCAACATTAATTTATATCTAATGAAGTGTTCAGTTCCAAGAGAAATTACAGCAAGGATGATAATATAAAGAGCTGTGAAAATATTTTGTTTTCCAGCTGCACATGGTGAAATCTTGTGACATTTAGAATTTCGAGCACAATAAACTCGTGACGGTATAATGAAAATCGCACACAGAGATAGACCAAGTGAATAGTCACGAGATACATAACCTAGTCTCCAATTTACACACATTACAGAATCTTACTTAAATCCAATACTTTCAATATGACATTAAAAATATTGAAGTCAATAATGAAAAGTATCATGCAGAATTAGTAAGCTTATAAGAAGTTGTAAATTGCCTCTTATAACTAAGTTAACTAAATTAGTTTTATACTCTACGAGATCTTAAACGTTTCTTTCCCAATAGACCATGCAAGTTTAATATTAACTCGAAACAATCACTTTAAAAAGTAAAAATGATGGTAGCATACATATTTTTCATTTATGTATTGGGGAGGGGGAGGGGGGGAATTAGACCAACCAAATAGATTACATGACAAAGCTAAGACTTACATGTAAATATTTTAAGCTTTATATGCATTCCTTGGAAATTATTCAAATAACATTGATGCATAGTTAGCTTATAAACGTATCAAATAGTTAAAAATTTGCAGAAGTATAAAAGTTGGAGTCTAAAAACCTGGAGTGGAAAATGATACAAGTATACCAAAGCAGCAAAAAACTTCACAACACATTAGCGACATCACCAAATTTACAGTACAAAAGAAGGTCATTTTATTAAAAAGAGCTTCTGTGATACAGTGGATAACATTTTCACTCATAACAAAGAAGAAAAAAAGTTAAACAACATCAAACTCTTGTTCAAGATTATTTTATTGCATATTTTCCTTCCACGTTTAACTTCTTAAAATAGTTATAATTTGTTATCAATTTATTCTGAGACAGTACACAGGTAACTTTATAGCATATGTTATCGTAATTTCATATACAGAGTACCTCAGTTACAAGGTCTTTAAAGGAACCAAAGTATTTATGACGTTTACAGCAGAATAATGTTAGATTGGTACATTAAAACGTGAATTTGCTAAAGAGATAAATGCTTGATAACTTACAGATTACTTTTGGAGATGCTTTTAATATATTTTATTTTAAACAATGTGAAACACACTAATTGCAATGTCACTGTTTTACAATTTATCAGAGAATAATGAAATTAATACAAGAATTTACTTTAGAGAGTAAATTTTTGTTAAAAAGTAGTTTTCAAGTATGGTTTAATTAGATTAACTGGCATTCATCAATCAATGGAAGTCAAGCAGCCTTCAACTTGCAGTCTATAACCATTGAAGAGACAAGTTTGTTGGCATTAAAAACAAGGTCTATTTATATGTAAGTTTAACTGTATTTTATTTGCATTATTTGTCGAAAAGGACTTCCTATCTAAAACATTTAACCATGTTATAGTTCTCCATATTTTTGGAGTCGATGTCTCATACAATTACACTACTTCAGACATTTTGGAGACATCATAACAATTATAGATGTTTTCTCAATTGCAATCAAAATCCCGGATTGTTTCCAAAACAGAAAAACATAGAGGGCAAACATTTTGTTTTGTTTACATGGCTGTAAAAGTGATCATGGTTCACTTGTTCCAATACTATATTTCTTATCTTGCGTAACTCAAGATTACGATAGTTCAAACTATTTTAATTAAAACCAATGATTAAAAAAAATTTTTTTTTAAAAGCTGTAATGTATAACTTATTGATAATACCAAGTTCTAATAGTATCTTGACTGCTATCCAAGACAGTAGAATTTGATAGGACAGACAAAATAATAAATTGGCTTCAATTAGTTAGCTCTCTGATGAAGTACCACATTTTGCTTATTTGCTGAAATTACCTTTCAATGTTAATGCTTGAGATAGCAGCATAGTTAATTCATATAACTCCAAAAGTTATTTTAAAATCATTTAAATTAAGAGCCAGATATGTGTGAGTGAAACTTAAAAATAATTTAAAATTTGTTGAATATACGAGGGTTGATTGATAAGTAAGGTCTCTAATAGTATAAATTGCGTTTCCGACAATGTAAAAAAATGACAGAGACAACAGAATGAAGGAAATTTCATACTGTTGTAACCATTAATAGCTATACATTAGTTCAACTGTTCTATCCATTTCTTTATTCTGTCCATGAAGAAAGATTACAGTTGGCTGTGTATCCATTGCACGAGGCTGCCTGAACTTCAGCAGCCGTTGAAAACATTGACCTTTCAATGTCTAATTCAGTTAAGGGAACAACATTAAGTCTGACGGTGTCAAGTCTAGACTGCAAAGAGGTTGTGGAACCACTCTGAATTTTAGTCTTTTCACTACAATGCATCATGCAAAAGAAATATGTTACTCTTTGGTCCCACTTACGAACATTTTCAACTTCCATACAGCCACATCAGTGTAAACTGCTTTCATATGCCTATTAATTTTGATTGGAGCACAACCTACTAAGGTTAAAAATTCTATCATTAATCAGTGCTTTAGACAAATATCAGTTGAAGTACTCATTGCTACTTAAACTTACGGACTTTGGGCACTGAACTGAAACTCTGCAGGAATTTTCTACAGTACATCGATTACCGAATTACATGCTTAATCGTTTCTCTTCCAACTAATAGCAACATCTTTCTTTAAGAAACCTTACTTATCAATCAACCCTTGTATATTTAAATTAAGAAATAAATGTGTTAATAAAAAATTTTTAATAAATAAGTAAATAATTAATGAATAAGAAATAAATGTGTTCGATAAAATTTGGAATAAATTTGGGCTGGAGGAGATTTTGTGAAAGATTATATATATTTTTTTTATTTATGATCAAAGCAAATGGGATGTTGATTTAATTTTTGCAATTCAAATACCATAAGCTTAGTCAATATTTTTTAGAGAAAAGCCTATAGAATTTTAAATTACGTGTACAGTTTTTAAGATTGCATCTTAAAAACCGTATATGTAATCATGAAAGGATTTTTTTTTTTTTGCTTCTGACAAAAGAATTTATGCAGTTAGAATTTATTTTTATATTTCTGTTTTATCCATTTGATAAAAATTACACATTTTACCAATTCTTAGACTACAAACAGATTCAATAAGGCTCTTTGTTAATAGATATTTGGCTATTAGGCAGTTTTATGTTTCGTTATATGTATATTCAAAAATATAATGCTTCAAACAACAGCAAGAGCTAAATTTTAAATAATGATTTTAAGTGCGTCAAGGGGGAGGGGGGAGAAGCACATACAGAAACAATGTAGTAACAAAATGAAATGTGGTATAAAACCTAGATTTTAGAGATAACAAGAAGTTCTGTCAAGAACTAAACGAGCCTACTTTCCCGTACATCGACATCGGCATTGTAGCATCTGATCAATATTCTCTTGATTATTTGAAACTGAAAATTATGTCAAACATACCTCTATAGCACTTAAAGCTGATTTCTCAAAGCAAAATATACCCCTCTCATCAGATGAAATAGACACGTAAAAATTAAATAAACGAGTCAATTAAGTTTTGTCGCACCTTTTAAAGAATGTAACTGTTATAGTTCTTCCGTAGAAAAATTCCACAATCGTTTTCAAAAAAAAAATAAAATAAATAAATAAAATAAAAGTACAAAGAACTTCAAAACATATTTTATCAAAGAAAGAAAAAAAAAACTCGTTCGTTAATAAAATGTCTTGAATTTCATTTTTAATCCGTTGCCAGTTGTTAAATATAAATAAAGAATAAAATGCTCTCGTGAGTGAAAAATCTTTGTTAACAAAAAAAAAAAATATCGTCTGCCAAAAAAAAAAAAAATCATAATAATAATAAATTAAACAAAACAAATAAATAAATAAACAAAAAATCGTCCGCCCAGTCAGTCATTTTTTTCTGAGCCTGCATTTCCGCCATGTTTGCGGAGTCGGAGTCGGAATCAAAGTCCTCACAGAAGATTTTTCAGAAAAGTACTTTACAATGCATTATTTATCAAAACCATTTTCTTACAAAGTTAGTTTGAAGAAAATCCGCCTTGAAGTTCAGAATCAACATTCAATTTAAATTTCTCCGTAGGCGCTCATGTTAAAATTTTTTCTGAACGGTTCATCATTGGACGAAAAATAGTTCAAATTGAAAAGTTAAATATGGGAATGAGCCTCTCCGAGATCTTTCGAACAAAAAAAAGTTTATTCCATTCGGACGGTTCACTTAAAAGTTATTAGGTGGGGAAAGGTTGTTTGAACGGTTCAATGTTGAACGAAAAAAATGTTCAAATTGAAAATTTAAATACGGTAATGAAGCATCCTTGCCGAGATCTTTCGAACAAAAAAAAGTTTGTTTAAATCGGACTGTTCACTCAAAAGTTATTAGGGGTGAGAGCTTGTTTGAACGGTTCAATGTTGAACGAAAAATTGTTCAAATCAAAAATGTAGATACGGGAATGAAGTATCCTTGAAAAGATCTTTCGAACAAAAAAAGTTTGTTCAAATCGGACTGTTCATTCAAAAGTTAGTATCGCGGGACCGGTTATTTGAACGGCTCAAAGTTGAACCAAAAATTGTTCAAATCAAAAAATCAAATATGGGAATGAGCTGTACTCGCCGAGATCTTTCCAACAAAAAAAAGTTTGTCCAAATCGGAATGTTCATTCAAAAGTTATTAGGGGGGGACAGACAGACCGACAGACCGACACACAAATTCCCCATCTCAATACCCTACTTTCAAATTTTTAATTTTTCGATATTCATTTTACCTTTTTATTTTTTTAACTTGGCGATATTTTTTGGACTTGGCGATATTTTTTTTCACTTGGCGATATTTTTTGGACTTGGCGATATTTTTTAGATGCATTAAGCCACTTTTAATACTTTTTTCGTCTTTCTTTTATTTTTAACGGGAAAGTAGGCTAAAAAAAGGCAGATAAAACCTTTAACTTATAAAAAATGAAAACCATGTTGGATAAACAGGCACCAACAGCTTGATTTTAATTTTTTATTGCCCTACAGAGAAGGCAATGTGCAAAAAACAACTGTGTGAGCATTTTGCTTTTTTTTTTTTTTTTTTTTTGAAGATCCCTTTATATTTTGTTCAATGAATTCATTTTCTGTAAATCTAAGGGAAGTTCATATCGAAGGAAAGGCACTACATGCAGTTTTTTAAAACTCAATAATGTACATCATATGCAATATTTTATACCTTAATAATAAATATTAACAAAAAAAGTTTAATAAATTGAATTTAAAATGAACATGACGCATAGTTTCTCTCTTTTCCAATCTAAACATGATCAAAGTATCTGCCAACAATAAATGATACAAAATCATCGTCAAAATGTTTTTTTTTTAACTTAGCATTTGCTCATCCTAGTTATTCCACTAGCCTCCAGTCTTCAAAACAGCTACATACAATTTGTAATTCAGATATTAAGGCATTTTTTCTTTAAAAAAATTGGAAATGACTTTTAGAGCTCTGTAATGGCTGATAAATATCAAAATATTTCTAGAATAACGTAACATTATTTCAAAAGTGTATTGGCTTTTTTATATCTACCTTTAAAAGACTCTTCTTACTGCTTATTTATATCAATAAATAGTTCAAACTTTCAATTCAGACTGGATTATTTGCATGGCATTTAATTAAGGAAAAATACTTCAGAAATAAATAAGCCCATTAAAATTCATTAATTAAATAAAAGACTAACAGCTATGCAACTAAACAAGCTATTTTTGTCATTTTGTTATAAGGACTGATTCAGCTCCAGGTTTTGGAATAGATTATAATTGTCGTTTTTGAGCAAATAGGGATATGGGAAGAAATTTTTTGTAAGATAAGTCCCAAAATACTTAAGGCTATTTTTGGTAAGGGATATATTTAGTTGGCATAAATATAGTCATGATACATTAGGACTATTTTAAGATTTACATGACTAAGTAATACTTACAGTATTGTTTTAGTATTTCTAATTAAAAATAAATCAAGAGTAATAATGCTTAAAGCTTTGCTAGTTTGATTAGCAAGGGTGTGGGGGAGGTCATGATGCAGATTGCACCATTCAGGAATGATTGCAAGTTCATAAAAAAATAACTTAAAGTTTTAAAGAGAAATTTGGAGGGAAGATACATTTTTTCAACTAAGATCCTTAATACTTGAGCAAAGAAAGAGTGGGGAGGGTGAAAAAAAACAGAGGTCTTAGTTTTAATTTTTTTTCTTGTCTTAGTTTTAATATTTTCATAAAACAGTAGTTTAACACATATATGGAATGTTTTGACTAAAAAACCCCTTTCAGAAAGTAATTCTGGCTGCCCTAGTCTAAAGATTATATGCTTTCGACAAACATACAAGGCGCAATTCTTATATTCAAATGTTTTCACAGTCAAAATACTGTGTATATGTTTAGTTAAATTGTGAATGAGTTACAAAAGTTACCAATGGAGTATTATACAAATTATCTCCAAAATAAGTTTAAAGCAAAATCAAAAGACTCACAACGGATTTTCAGTTTGTCCCTTGCAAATATTTAGAAAGTAATATAATTCGTACTTGCTACTTAATATATAAGCAAAATAAGTTAACAACATGCAATACATAAATCTCCTTATCAATATAAATGAACTTATTTCGAAATTTTACATTTATTGTTACTAATTATAAGGTTTCTCCCCATTTGGGGGAGTTCTAAATGTATGGGGGGGGGTGTAAAAAAGCAATTGATCAGACAGACACTACTGGCTTAACTAACCAAATTAACGATGCATTTTAGTACAAAAAGCTCTCCCACATCTACTATATACTAAAGAAACTATTCGAAACTCAAAATTTGTATTCCATTTTGAGTTATTTATTATTTCTCACTCTTAACATTAAGTGGAAAAAAAAGATGATTTTTAATTCAAATACGCTTGATGTTTCATTCTAATTCACTTAAGATATTACAAGTCACATAATATTTGGATGTTCCATTTTCTCATAGCCTTCTAGCTTGTTTTATTTGCGGCTATAGGAGCATAGCAATTTTTCAGAAGTCATAAGCCCATGTGTGAAAGCATACAGTTAAAAAGAGATTATTTGTAGAAAAAACTTCAGATATTTCTCATATTCATCCATAACATAGTACATTGGATTGTACCTGAATTAACAAGAGAAGAAAAAAGTTATATTACTTGCATTTTAACGCATTTGTTTTAATTTCTTATTGTTTAACTGTTCACTATCAACATTGCATTAATTGAAAAGAATATATCAAGACACAAACATTTTAAAAGTAGTTATTAAAAAAGAAGAAAAATTTATTAAAGGCACTTAAAAAGAGGGTAAGAAGGAGAAAATAATTGCTTTTCCAACCTGTAATGCAGCAAATAAATTAAACAAGTTGCATAGAAAATGTTAAATAAAATGCTGACTCACAAATAAAAGCCTATTCTACTTCAAAATAGATAAAAATTAAATTTCTTAAGTGTTTCAAAATTTTAAACGAATAAGTTCCTGAATGAGTTGAAGCTTCAGTTCCTTTAGTTTGAATTTCCTGATGTAAGGACAAATAGGTATTGTAACTAAACAAATGTACATTTTAATGCTGAATGAATTTAATGTTATAATTGTGAAACATTATCCTTAATAGTAATAATAACTATTTGCTGCTGGTAAGAAGGCCCAAGCAGAGCTTTAAATGCAAAGGATTAATACGAAAAGACTAGGCGAAAGATTCTAGTGTCGAGCACCATCCTTCAACATTCATCCTCCTTAATCATACTGTAATTTTCAGCAATGCTGTAGAAATAAGAAAGTATTGTCATTTTAATAGCTTTTCAGTAATCATGGAAAAATTAATTTGACAAGTCTTTTCAGTTTTGGAAAACATTTAATAAAAGAATTTTACAATAAATATTACAACATCTAAAAATATAACTTTAAAAACTCATTCAAATAAATATTTTAATTCTAAAATATAATATGCAAGAGCAAATATGTATTTACACAATTCACTTGAAGAAATGTTTCATTGTTTTGCTTTTGCATGTTATTGAGGAAAGCTTCTTTTAGCTCAAGGTTGAATCTATAAAATCAATTATTTAAAATCATAACACCTTTTTCATTCACACCTTTTTGAGTTATTCATTGTATAACTCAAAAAATTGTAATTTGAACTCATCAGAGGTAGTTACAGGATACAAACATACACATAAGCAAAAATGTCAATTACTTTTTCTAGCAGATAAGCAACTTTTAAAATATTATTACACAATGATAAAAGGTTGCATTTAACCTAATGACTCAATGATTCCAATAGAGGATAAACATACCAAAATATTAATATAAAGAAGCATTTAGAAGGACGTTAAGCTCCCAAAGATTTGAACTTAAGGTCATGTTTCCAGATAATTCTGAATCTTTACAACAATGATTCATTAGAACATTCAAATTTTAAAACTTGATCAATAGTAATATGTAATTTGAATAGTCATGAATGACTTGGAAAAGGCAAGAATCAATGATACGATGTTCAAAAATGGAAGAATTGTTTTTGTTTTGCAAAAGAGTTTATGATGATGAGTTACTTTATTAAAAAGCATCACTATTCTTGCATGTTGAAAAGAAAAATTTAACTAAAATAAAAAATATTATTTAAAGATGAAAAACCCCAAACATTTAAAAAGTTTCCAAAATGTACTTTTGAGCAAGTAGGAAAGCAGTTATTTTAAAAGAAATTATAATAAAGCAAACGCAATCAACATCACACTTTAAACCCACATTTTCCACTTTTCTATACATATTTACACACACACCTAGACACTTAGACGCAAAAAGCACAATAGAGATAAAAAACCAGAAGATTTCAACATTATTGCTTATTGTTTGGCATAGTGCAAAAGGTTTGCAAAAATCTTATGAAAATATCAACTACAAAAAGGTAGAATTCAAGATTTTGAAAATAGGCTTACAATGAAGCCTGATTAATAATTGCAATTAATTCAAGTTTCAAAACAAGCCTATTTTGTACACTATATAGCCAAAAAATACTGCTTAACAAAGAATGCACGTGCAAAACCTATAGTAAAATTGGGCAAGAAACCTCATTTTAAGGCAATGATAAACCACCATTAAATTTCAAGGCCCCTGCTACATTGCAAGCCTCTAATTTACCTTATTAATCAGTAAAGTTTTAAAATGCAAGCAATTACTTAAATTCTCTTACATATATAATAGTAACACAAATAAATGGAAAAGGGATAGTCTAGTTACATTATCAATCACTAAGCTGAATTCTTTTGCTGACAATCACTGATGTGACTGCGATATGTCATATCACTTTGGTTTGAAAAGTTTTCATTTGATAAGATGATTCGCTTTTTAAAATCCGACCTGACAAAAAATATTTTACAAATGAAAACAAATATGAAATCTTGATTGTTTTATGAAACTTTTTTTGCTACTGTTTATGACTGACCAGATAACTTGATTATCCCAAGCCCTACACCCCCCCCACACACAAAAAAAAAACTATGAATGAGAGGAAAATATTGGAATGTTATCTTTGAAGCATAAAATAAAGCAGAAAAATGATTTCAGCAATGGGATCAGCTGTACTACATTCTCCTAACTATCATTGACATTACAAATGAAGATTAAACATTTTTGCAACTAATGGCAACATAAAATACTTTTTAACAAAAATGAGGATAAAATTTTTAAATGAGCTGCAATCAAGAACAGAAGCTAAAGAAAAAAAAATGTTATACTACACCCTGCCTTTTTTTAACATTAAAAGTTAAAAATCAGAGTTGGAAAATCTTTTGTACCAAGTAGCTTAAGGAAAAAAAAAAACTTAGTTTTTCAAAAGAGGGGGCATATATTTTTTAGTGAGTGGTAAATTATTATCTCACTTCTTCAAAAGTATGGAAGTAATGCTAAAATTTGATATGGTATGTTGTAAGCATCAGTATTTATAATCGGAGGGTGCAAGATGATAACTCAGTGAATAATTCTGTACCTGATTGTCACACATAGCTAAAGACAATTTCTTTTCTTTTTTTCTTCAATATATGGGTAAAATTAATTGACTATTTCAAAAATTGACTAAAATATATTAATTATTTATATTGATAAGCATTATTACGACAAAATGTGTGCTATGTTAAATATGTCAAAAGCTTATTGGCAATGTTTAATGATAAATGCAATGATGATATTTAAACTTACAGTTTTATTTGAAATAGATTCGACCAGTTTTCAAATGTTAGTTATATAGGTGGATTCTTTGTTTTAAATTAAAACTATTGTACGTTTTCACATAAAGGAAAAAAAATCTTGGAAGAAATGTTTTCTTTTCTTTAGAAACTACATCTAATGTGTAATTCAATTCCCAATCAAAAGGGTTTGATAGTTTATACGCAGGGGTGAAACTAACCTAGCACTAGGACAGATTAATTTCACAGTCAAAAGTGGCCTACAAAAAATTGTTTTCCTGCCCTTTCAAAATCAAATTTTCATTTTTGTTATGCATATTCTGCAATTTAAGAGAGGCAGGGAAAATTCCAATATTTGTTTGTGAAAAAGACATTCTGGACTGGAACTGGAGGAGAATCAAAGTCATATCACACTTGATGAAAATTCACTCAACTCAATTCCATCACATCCTTTTGAGGAGAAAATAAACACAGTCAAAGATATTCTATTCAACTTCGAATAGCTTAGACTATAAGGGTTTTCTGGTTAGCAATTGCGATTGAGTTGAATAAAAGTTGGTCAAATGAATTTTATTATATGTGATAGCCCTTTCAGTACTAATAATACACATTTTATATTCAATTGTATCTGAAAAAAGTGCCATTTTGGACATTAATTAACAAATTAAAGTCTTTAATTAAAAAGCTTTTCTTTGTGGAATTCTCAGATTTATGAGTAATTTAAAAACCTGAAATTCCAGCGCCTAAAAGGACAAAGCCCCAGTAAAGTTTCATCCCTGCATAAGTTTTTTTTTTTTTTTTTGCAGAAAGCACTAATTTGAAAGTTCACACTTTTATTGGGAGCAAGAGGGGATTATTAAGTTTCATGCATGATTAAAACAACATTTTTGAATATGTATCCACGTTTTTCGGTTTGTTCAATGAATTTTATAATAATTAGAAATAATAGAGTACTCTAAAATTTGAGAGAATTGATGCTCAGAGTATGTGTCTATAATATTTAGCTACAATTAATGAATTAGAATATCTTTCCTTTAAAAAAAACACACCCAAATCGTTAGAATCCAATTTAAAAAGACTTTATAAAACAGCAGTGCAATTAGCAACTATCAGATAATGTAAAAATCAAATTTAACATTACTTTACTAAATATAAAATAGTTACTCTTAAAAACAAGTATTTCAAACATTATAAAATTTCTAAATATTACCGAAGGAAATACAAAATCTTATTCATATTTTCTGTAAGAAGCAAACAATAATGAACAAAACTGTCATTGATAATATGATACATATTTGAGGATTCAAATAAAATGTAAGTTATGCGTAACATTTAACTAAATACCCGTGTTGGTTCCATAATGCTTACTAGAACATGATTGCATAGATTTTTAATGTTATAAAAAAGCTGCATTTAAATTCAGTGCAAAAGCATTAAGAAATAATCATGCACTGTATGTCAATTCTGCTGCATTATTCATTCTGAGTGAAAGTTTTAAACATTATCCCTAATGTTAAAGTTATTGATGATATTGTGCTCTGAGTAGTTAAATATCAATTTTTCATGTTACTTTTCTTTGCTATTAAAGAAGATATTTTTAATATCAAATATAAGAATATAGAAGAAATTATTCTCAAGAAAAAAAATAAATTCAAATCTTGATTTTAAATTATAGCTTCCATTCCAGTTTTTATTCATGTACAATAAAAACATTTAAATTTCCAAGAACCGTTAAAAAACTTTAACCCTCTCGGCACCCTGGACCTCATATGAGACTCCTACTTTTGAACTCAATTTTGGAAGAAATAAACACTTAAAATGATTTTTTTTTTCACTTAGGAGCCTCATATGTGATCTACATGAATAGGTGGAGTCACTGACGGAAAAAAAAAATCATTTTAAGAGTTTACTTCTTTCAAAATTGAGTTCAAAAGTAGGAGCCTCATATGAGGTCCAGGGTGCCGAGAGGGTTAAAAATAAAACTTCTCAACTGAAATTTTAATATGTTAGCCATAGTATATTTTATAGTTATACGTCATTTATTGCATTCAATGAGAGTTCATATTTTTTTATGTTTATTATTTAAAAATACAATATCAATTCCAAGAATTACACATTTCCTCTTGTAATATAATATTGATGAATGCATTTAGGAATTTGCATCAAATAAAATTTTTAGTTTTGAAATCAGGAAAAATATTAAAATTAAGGGTGATATTAATGAACTGTTTGAAAGAGTGGCAACCTTAACTTTGAGCATTTTAAAAATATCTTGAAAATATAATGAAGAAATTTTAAGCAGAAAAAAGAGGAGAGAAATGAAAAATGAATTATTATGCGGGATAAATACAAAAAATATATAAACTCTACAATCAACATATACAAACATATTGTTTTAAAACAAGTACATGATCAACTAAAACTGGCAAAAAAAATCATGTACAAATTAAAATTAAATATATTTTATAATAAGTCAGTGCAATTTACACTTGCATTTCCTAACCACATAAATATTAAAAACCACAAGTGCAAAACTGTAAAAAGTCAACAAATCTGAATAGTCAATTATTTAAAAGAAGATTCGAATTGAAACATCCGAAAACGGTCATAACTTAAAATTACGTTTCAAACATGTAAATCCTAGTTTAATTTAATTGAAGCTCTAGATTTGCTTACGCTAAAGAGATTTTTTATGACGTTTAAATCATCTAAATCTTAATTAAATCCTCAAGGATTAAAGTCACGAAAGGGCAAAAATCAAATTAGTAGAAAAAGAAGCATACTATTTCTGCCCCATTTTTTTCCTCATTTTTGTTCAAATCTATCTAAACCAAACTGCTCTAATACATCGCAGTAGCATTTAATGCTTTAAGCAAAGCTCAAAATTGGTTATCTACTAACATGGTTTCCAGAAAATACACAAGTACAGCTAACATGAATGAAATAAAAACTCCATGTTTAAGAAATAAAACCACTTCATATATATTATCTTTTAGACAAATATACCAATCATTATAAAGAGGCCGAATCATTAAGACAATTTCTTTTGTTAATAGACTTATATTACCAGAATTAAAATTTTTATTATTAGCTCTAAGCCAAGAGGAACCCCAATGCAATGCCCAGATATTACACAGATTTCCATACCACTAAGCTCATCAATGTGGTTTTTTTTATGTTTGAACAAAGTTATCTGGAAGATGATACACACTTATAAAATGTAGAAAAACAATCAAGTAGAAATATTTTTAGTGCAATAAGATATAAAACATCATCCAATGACATTTGAGTTACATCCTAGGGCTATACCATAGTATACGGAATCGTAATAGCAATATCACGAGGTAACACCAAAGTCTTTTAAATGTTCTTCTATATCAACTCGACAAATGGGACATCTTTTATTAGTTGTCAGCCACTGATCAACACATTCAATGTGGAACAAATGCATGCAAGGTAACCTCCTATAAAAAGAAAAGGCATTAAAAGCTGTTTTGAAACTGACAGAACTGTTGATAATCAGATCAGCATTATTTATATCTCATTAGTCCAAAACCAACCAGAGATATCTATGCATGTATGTTACTTTAACTTTTAGGAACCGGGCGGTACACATGTTGTACCATTAGTCTTTTTCTTTAGAGGACGGGGTTGAAATTTTCACTCAAACATTTTGGAGCCGGGGATTTTTTCAAGGTTTCATACGTCTGGTACGACAGTTCATACCTTCTCTTTTCAATGGAAAAGAAATCTGTGGTTCAACTGTCGTACTACCTGGGTTGAAAGAAAAATTTCCACAAAACAGCCCGGTTCCAAAAGGTTAACTCCTCAAGAAAGGCAGAGAATTGAGAATCAAGGTAAATATTGAAAGATTCAAAATGTTACAAGCATTATGGGAAACATGATCTCATCTTTATATAACCTTAGTAAAAACATTCATTAAAATGACAATTTCGAGCTAACATTTCAACCATGCCGGAATTGATGCAACAGTTGACCTCTTGCAGTAATGCCTGGTTTGAGGTTAAGTGAATTTAAGTAATATGCAAATTTAAAGCTTTTGCTAACTTCAGCCACTACACGCCACAAGAAAGGAGTTAAGCCACGACCAAAGTACACCATCTTTGGCAGAGTACCTCAGAAGGGTAACCAACATACTTCAGATGGCTAGTTATCTTACTAAATTTTGTTTGTTCTGTTGAAGAGGAAATCTGTCAAAAAGAGAACAATCTTAATCCCTGTCATTAGAAATGTAATGCTACTTTTGAATATTCATAACTCTAAATTTACAACCTTTTGGGTAAGTTTGATGGCTTTTTCCTGGTATGGCTGAATGAAATTTCTCCACCATCCCAGGTTTTGATGTTTCTGGTAATCCTAGAGGTATTACTGACTAGTATAAGAATACCTCAGAAAAGTTTTACGTTTTCTGGGAATTAAGATTCATAGTATGAATGAATAAGAATCAATATCACTAGGAAGAACACTCTGGAGTTCCACTTCAGCATCACCTAAGTCAATAAACACAACACTACACTCAAATGTCCTTTTCAATGAACAAATAGCCAAACTGAATAGCAATGGATAATTCTTACACTATGTAGAAAGCACAAAAGCATCACACAAAATTTTCAGGAGATATGACATTATGGGGCATTTCAGGACACTTGATTTTTAGGAAATTCAGGATTAGTATGAGCATTTTAAACTAACGAAAAACACAAACAAAATTACCACATTTTAACATAATCAATTACTACATAGTATCTAGGGAATGAAGCAAATAGAAAAAAAGCATGAAGAAAATATTTTAAAATCTTTAACTAACCAAAAGGAGGTGAGAAAATCTGAAATAAGGCTGAGCTCTATCTAGGGCTGGGCGATCTTCGAATTTTAGTACCACAATATATCATTCTGCAGGTATGGATAGTTTTTATTTATATTTAGGCCTATCAATTTAACATTTAATGAGAGGAGGAGGGTGAAGGCTATAAATTCAATGCATATAACATAACTAAAGCATCTGCACAAGAGAAACAGCCATCGGCACTCTTGGTGAATAAATGTTCCAGTCATTTATTCTAAAAATATTAGCTAAAGCAGGATGCTAGAGAGGAGGGAGAGCCATAACTCTTGAAGGGTTGGCTAACCCCTACACTAAATACCCTACAATAATAACCCTAGCTTAAATTTCTGCATTCTAACATCTGCAGCAGAGAACAGCCCACAGATATCCCGGCAATGAACATTCCAGCAGTTCATTCTAATGGCAATAAGTGTAGCAGGAGTGCCAGGGGAGGGCGGGCATGACAGACTATACCACTGAAAATTGTAGAAAAATTATTTTAAAAGAAGTTTAGTCTTTACATTAGGAGCTAGCGTTTATTTTTCCGTGGGGGAGGGGGCGATGGAATTGAAAGGGCATTCTCATTATTGGGGGCACCCATTGTTACATCAAGTTCTACAAAATCGTTATTCCCCAGAAAGCCCCAATTCTGAAATATATGCTTTATTTATCATTTAGTTATATCATATCAAATAAAGAATCTATTTTGAAAAGAAAGGATATATCCCCCAATTACAATTTCTTTGTATAGATGCAAAAAAGATGACACTGTTGGTTTACTTTCACAAATGGCCACTGGACTGCCTTGAAAATAACATATTTTCGGAATACCAATTGCACAGACAGAATTGTAAATAATCCTTAACTAGATCTAGTCAAGCTAACTATAACTACCACAGTCTTGGAAAATACCATATCCAATAGCAGGATGAGTAAATATAACAGTTTTGTTTCCAATATCTTTCTCTTGATTGTGTAGAGATGGTAGTCACAATTTGCTGATGTCTTTCAAAAGCAACCTACGTCTTGGCTTTAAACAGTGTTGCATTCCACAAATGTTTTTTACTGCCAAAATCGGAGAGATACAAATTTTTCTCTACAAACCCCAGAAAAACTAGAAGATTTTGCTTGCAATCGGAAAGATGGTAAAAGATCAAAATATGAAAAACTTCCAAGAAATCCGGAAGAGTGTGCAGGTATGATACACTCATTTAGGACACAGAACTATGAAAAATTGAATTTTACTTCATTATTCCAACGATATATCAGACTGATAGAAATCTGACTATCGGGACTGAAATATGAAACATTTATTGATATATGATGCTACATCGATATATTGCCAAGCCCTAGCTCTAACTATCTCTTCAGCACATCCCAAAAGTAATCAGGGAATGTGTTCCATTTTTGATTACTATACCAGTTTTGCTGACACATAATCAATCAATCCAGAATTTAAAATTACCGAATGAAGTGCTCTCTAACACTTTCCGAAAACCATCTTTTGTTACTTACAATTACTTTACACATTACCTTTTCAGCCAAAAAATTAACCACAAAAGTAAATAGATCAAAAAAGTACCTGACATCTTCATCATCTTCAAACTCACAAAGGCAGATAGTACATTTTTCTAAATTATCATCGTTTTCGTTGCATTTGATAATCTAAACAAAATTCAACAGTTAATTAGTACAAATCCCAACACTGTAGGAATGCTCAAAATTACCCAATTACTAACTTTAACAACAACTTACCTTTTTATATTTGTGAGGCAAAGTGTTCCGCTCAATAGTTGCTTGAGTGGCACCACGATTCACCGCCATTCGCCGCTGATCCACAATACGCAAATAATCCTGTCAAAATTGAAGTGACATAGAGGTTAATAAAATACATACGTAGCAAAGGGATTTTATTTTAACTGAGAGTTAAGTTGAAAATGAAGAATAGCATGACTAAACTAACTCAAAAAGTACACCAGTGTTAGAATTCCTTCCAATATTTCTCCTTCGAAATGACTAAAAACACTTTATTAAACATTTCCATACAGAATTTGAAAGTTGATTTAAAATGTCTACTTGCCATTTTTAAATGATGACATAAATAAGACTTTTTTCTCCATTAAATTGTATTATAAAAAAAAAAATAATAATAATTTTCATCTTTAAAATACACTTACACATGAGCGCAAGAGAATAAGAATAATAATTTTCAAAATATTGCTAATATTTTTTACATCAGTGCAAGAGACCAGCAAAATATTGCACAAATGAGAAGCATATACATTAAATATATCTTGATAATAGTTCAAAATTAAATTTGAAAGAATAAAAGATAAAATGCAGAAAGAATAGAAGTTTTTGGATTGGCTTTTTTGTTCCTCAAAATTTATATTAATTTTTTGGGAGCATTTGAAAAATGTTCTGTTTGGTATATGCTTTAGTTACATTAACCTTATGTTCAGACATTTTTATAAATGTCCATTTTACCTAAAATCAATAATTCTGATGATATATTTGAGGGAGGATGACTGAGAAAAATATTTTAATATTTTTCAAATGCACTGTGAAATTTATACACTACATGCTGCACTTTAATAATATTATTATACCGTATTATATTATCATTTTTTCCTTTTGGTCATTCACAAAAGAGACTGCAACATGACCAGCAGCACAGCAAAAATTTATAATATATCTTTAAAATAAATTTTAATATGATGAAATACAACCACACTTTGGTTCACAATACAACAAAGCACTGTACATCTTAACATTGTCCCATACAATACATTTTAAGAAGGTTTCTTGCTTGGCGAAAAAAATATATAAACATAAATTTAACACAAGATTTTAAAAAGGTTCAAAAATTTATTTGATAAAACAAAGTTTTCTTTATTAAAAAAAGTTCACTTTGTGCGCAAATGAGTAAAAACCAAAAAGCAATGTCTAAAAGCACAAATAAGTTTTTTAATTTAGAAAAAGAATCCAACCATTTGATCAGTGGGGCATTTATCACATAAACTGTGAATGTAAAATTGGATACGCCAGACAGACCAGACCAGCGCTAAAATTTAGGTTAACCAATTAATGCCTGACATTTTTTTTTCCAAAGATATTTTGTACACTGGTTACAAACAGTGTTTAATGGACAGGAAAAATAATTAAAAAAATATTATGTTAAAAATATTTTTTTTATTAAGGAAAGAAGAATCGTCCCTTAAAAGTTACGACAGACCCCAGAGGGTATATACTTTTTTTACTAAATTTTTTTTCTGCCTACGATATAATATTTAAATAGACATTTTATAAGAAGAAATAAAATCAGCAATTAACGTAAACTGGGAAGCTAGGAATAACTTTGAAAACTTAGCTTTTTTTCTTGAGATTGTGAATGATGTCATTTTTGATAAAGGTCATATTAAAACTGCTACAGAACACACTTTACAATGGTCATGTGCTGCAATCTGTTAATAACGAATTGAAACAATACCAAGGTACTCATTGGACACTATTATTTGGTTGAAATGTTCATTTTGGGGAAATTCAGACCCTGTTTTGGACCGTCCCTAAAAAGGGACGCTAGGCATTAATGGGTTAAAGGAACACGAAAATTATGTTAAAAAGAAAGAACTTTCAAAATCCTCAATTGCGAAACACTGTTGGGACACAGGCCATAGATTTGTTTTCTCCGAAGCTAAAATTATTTGCAGACCTTCAACTGTTGGTGAGTTAGATTTCTTAGAAGCCTTTCATGGTCACAAAAATTTAAGTAATATTTGTAACGAATCCTTTGCAGTTCCACACATCGCCAATTTTACTTCATGCTTTTAATTTTCTGACAACGCAACGCCAAATCCGGGCTCGGCACATGCTGACACCTGATTGGCCTAGCTTTTGCTCGTTTTCTATTTAAACTCTCCCGGTACTTTGGTTCTTTCCATTTCTTGCTTGGCACTGAAGAAGGGGGCTTTATGCCTTTGAACCATGTTTGCCGATTTTTAAACTGGAATTATTTGTGCTTTTAGACATTGCTTTTTGGTTTTTACTCAAAGTTTTCTTTCTTTCTTTTTTTTTTTTTTGACAAATTTATGATTTTAAAACATGGTAGTATTATTAAAAAGCTTGATTGAATTTTAAATAAATGAACTTTGGGAAATAAAACAAAAATAGGTAATATTATTCTATAAACAGCAAAAGAAAAAAACTGGTCATTACATTTATGCTTACTTCTAGTCGAGCATGCACATGACGTGGCAACACAGGTATATAATGGTGATACAACGGTGGTGGTGTTGGAGCAATCTCAGTCATATGAGGCAAACCGAATATTTCAGAAGGCCTAAGGCTCATAGGCTGTAAAAAAGAGAACTAATGAAGCACTAGAGAAAATTTTAACATCTGCTGAAAGTAAAGGTTTTCTTTCTTTCTTTCTTTCTTTTTTTTTCAATATATATAACGTGTGATGCTTTGCAACTTCTTAAAATAAAAATTAAGTAGACTGAAAATAGTATTTGAAAAATCTTAGCTTATTAACTGATCAGTTAAAATCAATTTAATATTTTATATTGATCTTCAAACTTTATGTTTCTCACTCTACACACAAAAGAATAAGTTTACTGCAATATTGAATAATAATTATTACTAAAATTAAAACAGAAGTTGTTTGCAAAATGCAGTCCTAGGTGCACTGTAACGTGAACCAACATACCTCGCCTACGGGGCAAGCTAGTCCACTTTACAAGGTTCCATTACAAAATTAGTATAAAAAAGTTTATCAATTGAACACATCAACCTTTTTTGGAAAAATCTGGGATGATGAGAATGTCTAGTAAGACTTATTGTAGAAAATCACTGTTAGTTTAAATTTTTGGATCAGATCAAAAATGAAAAGTAGCAAAGCGGACCAAAGTCCCCCGACTCCCTCTACATGCTTTACATTTTTAAACAAGAATTCATAGTTGGGGCAATATTTCTTTTTTCAATTTGTACAAATATGTGCACCTCATAGGAATTGCATAATTAATTTTTCTGGACTTTTCTGCACACTAATTTTCTTTTGCATATTGCCTTAAGATTTTCTAATTTTTTTCATTAAAATATAGGGTAAATAATAATTTAAACTAATTTAAAAGCACCCACTGATACAAAATTTGAACAATTAGGTTGAGTATGGAGAGAGAATTTGTATTTGTGTGGATAAAAATGACCAAAACAAAAAACAATACGGACAAAATCAATGTATTGAAAAAGGTCATACTAATTAAGAAAAAGGTGATGTGTGTGTGTTTAAAAAAAATGATGAAAGCAATGATGTTTTAAAAAAATCTATGATTTAATCAGTTGATTTAAATTGTTTACAACCTGGTTTTAATACAAAGGATTTCTCTATTTGTACGGAAATTGTAGGAGTTAACTTTTTTTATTACTCATGCAACTTGAAATAATAAGTTATGGAGAGGGAGGGGGAATTATTTTTGACAATATAACAGCTTAGCTGGCTTAGTCTGAAACACTGATTAAGGTAATGTAGAATATGCTAACTGCTTAATTTTTTTTTTCTAAAAGAAAAAAAAAATTGGTAAAAATTTATCTGTATTTTGAATTATGACTAAATAACACATAAAATATTTTTATTATTAATGTCACAACTAACTTTGTTTTAACGACAAGGAGTCCTTGCAACAAGTGTCAACTGCACACATTAACATAGTTCATCTATATCATATTGATATATTCTAAGATAATTCAAGGTGGCATTTATGAAAAACATTATGTTATTTAAGAAAACCATGAATACTAAAATGAAACACTTATGACATTGCAAATTAGTCAGATATATATTACTGATAAGTGACAGCAAAAATTTGAAATAGATATCTTACCATTGCAGTTGGAAGACCAATAACAGATGGCACGCTAAAATGATGCAATCTTGGAGGAGGCGGATGATGATAATGATGCTGATGTATATGATGATGATGAATATGACCTGCTTCACTGAAATTACAAAAATCAAGAAGTTATGATTTGTTACAAAGTAGTACAATTATTGACTTTATAGCTGTTTTTTTTTTTCATAAAAAAATGCTACATACTATTTTTCTCATAAAAGTTTAAAAAATATTCAAGGTGTATATCAGGCTATAATCACTAATTTTAGGTTAAATTTTCCAACTCTATAGGTAACTCAGTACAAAAATAGAGCTGAAATCAAGCAAACATGTATTAATATTAGAATGCTTATATGAGACAGAAAAGAGGCTTTTTTTCCCAGCCAGAAATGATCAATTTGATTAAAATTTCAATCAAATTGATCAAAGAATTTTGTTATCCAATTATGCTTAGTTTAAACATAATATGAACGTGTCTTTTTTTTTTACTTTATTTAAATTTTCTATTCATAAACAAATGTGAACTTTTCATAAAACTGTATATGGCTGAATATCAGGAAAAGTGCCAATTTGACCACGGAAATTTTCAATTTTTAAAGATACTCAGAAAATAAAATTGATTGGGTATTTCAAACAAACATTAGTAACAATTTTTTTAAAAATTAGGGGCATGGTCAAGGTGAACATTTACCCCCCATTTTAGGGGGGTTGTCTTTGAGCGTTACCGACATGATGAGAATGCTACCGATCTGACAAATATTACAGATTTTACACTTAGTGTACAAAAGAAAACACTTTCACTACCTTTTATGTTTTAAAGAAAATAATTATTATTTAGAATATAATAATATTTACACAGCCTGAACACTTTTTTGTTTCATAAATAAAATTAGAGACTAATTAAAATTTAGTTAAAGTTTAAATAAGTGCGACAGTTTTTTTTCAAACAGATAAATAGGTTAATAGTTAAAAAATCAAAATAAAATAAAATTCTTAACACAATCTTAAAGAACGAAAGGAATTCAAGACAGTCGGAGTTTGGCGGGGGAGGGAGATTTGCACTAAACTGTTTGTAAGTTTTCCATTTTAAAACAAAATTATATTTTTGAGTGCAGTAGTTACGAACACAGGTCTGAATATTGATGTAAAAGAAAAGTGAAAAACGGCAATAATTTTGTTTGAAAACTCAAATTTTGCGGAAAAATTAATGTTTTTGAAGCATTTAAAAAAACAATAAATAAACTGCTTCCAAAAATGGGAAAATTTGGCAGAAAAAACGATGCACTTGAAATTATATTTGTACTTCAAAACTCAACTCAACAAACTCATAACACGAAGAAAGAATTGCAAAATAACATCGGTAACGGACGCATCAGTTTCCTAACAAATATCCTCTACTTCGACGCTGCCGACATGACCAATTCCCCGCAATATGATAGCTGAACATCCCTAATTACAGATTCAGAAATAAAAACACCTTATTATGTCCATGGCAATAGGTTTCTTTTCCATTATGGAAAAATAGATTGAAAATTTTATTTATTTTGTGGCTTAATTTCCGCTGCCTACATGACTCTTCATTTGGTAGAAATGGAAACGTCAAGATAGAACAAATCTTACCTGTAATTCAATGCAACTGAAATGAAAACTTTTGATCGAAACTTAAACATCATATATTAGGTCTTCACCCAGCGCATTTTATTAACATCAAAAAATGTTTTTTCTTGAAATTATCATTGCGGAAGTTTGAGCTCTCGTCATGTTATGAAAACTTGTGACAAGCAGAAATTGCATTTTTTTATCAATATAAATTAATTTTATCTAAAACACAAGAGTTAATCTTCATAAACGAACATAAAACACGTCATTTCCTTCAGTATATACTCACATATTTGTTCCAGTTACTAGTGCCTCAGCATGCATAGCAATATCAGCAGGATCTGCAGCACAAGAAACTGATTGGCTGGGCACTGAGGTAGGCAGATTTGGTGGTGTTGGTGGTAGTGCAGAAGGCAGCACACTTAAGCCAGAAGGTCCGGTAGGATTGGTGCTTGGATTAGTCGGAGGGACAATCAGGGAAGTATGCATAAGATGTGCAGTTGGTTGGCTAGTAGTAACTGGAGCAGCAGTGGCAGTTGCAGTTATACTAGGAGCTGGATCTGGACAGAGATAAAATGCTGGGGCAGGTGTGGCATGCGCTTGGCTTTCCATAAGCTGAAGAGTCAGCTCTTGTTGTCTATGGAATATAGCAGATTTTAAGTTAAAATTTCTTTCTTTCGTTCAAAACTGCAACTGCAAAATATACATCGAACAATTTTGCAAATTTAGTGATTAAAATACATGGTTTCCATCATTTATGGAGCAATGTTCACCTGAACTAATTTTTACATTGAAAGTATTACTTTTAATAGTCACTATCTGTTACTCCATCAGCTAATGTAACAAAGTTTGGATTTTTCGTTTGTCACTCCCACAACATAAGTCAGCATATGCAGTTTAAAAAAGAAAACAGAAATACAATCTTTAAAATCGTATAGATAAGATTATAAATAAATCTGAGTCAAATGAGCCTGTACAGAACACAACAAAAAGAACCTCCTACTTTGAATTTTCAATAATAAAAAAAACAAAACAACTTTAGTCTTGCAATGACCCTATTAGGCAGAGCCCACAGTACTTTTTTTTAAGTAACATATCATACATACAAAATGTGTCATATCAAAACCAGGATAATACATGACTTTTTGCATAATGTGATAAATCTTAAATGATATATATGATATGTCCATTAAAGCTGAAAATAGCTTGGGTGGAATAGGTTATAATCTAGTCAAAAACTGGGTTCAAAAATCTGGTTTTCATCAAAACGAATTCACTCCATGGTTTATGGTTTCATTGAAGGTTAATGTAAAGACAATTATCTGCTTTAATACCTTAATTTAATAGAAGTTGAAAAAAAAAAAAAGAGAGAGAGAAAGAGAATGAGAAGATCATTTTATTCCAACTCCAGCGCAATGAAAATTATTTTTATCAGTAACTAACTAATTCTACTAATTTGAAAACTAAAACAAGAATGAAGTCATATACTAAATGTTTTAAAAGAAAAATAATCTTTTGAAAAAATTAAGTGGGCAGTGTGAAATGTTTTGTCTTTTGACAAAGAAATTGAGCTAGGTCTGATACAAAGTGCTTCTTATTCAGATAACATATCATTAGCAGTTCTTACAGAGATTAAACTTGATTGCAATAAAGAATACTTGAAACTACCAAGAAAATCATTTTCATACCTTTGCATTAATACACTATGTTGATAATATCTTCTTCGGTTGACCTCTTGCATTCTTTGTTGGGTCTAACACAAAGAAATAAAATGATTATTATTTAATTTTTTGTTCATTTAAAAATTGAGAATTTAAACATTAGAAGTGCTTTAAAATATACAAGTTAGTGCATTGTTCCAAACACTTATAAGAATATATTTTTCAGCCAGAAAATTTTGATGAAACACCGTCACAGATGCCTGAAACTCATTTTATTATCATTAATTACTATTACTTTATGACTAAATAAATATAAAATCACTGATGCACTCCCGAAATAGGTCCAATAAATCACAATATTTTGTAAGGCAAAGGGTGTATACTCAATGTAATTTTGCGGTAAAACAGCAAAGGTCACATTCTCTTTTATATAAATACATTAATTTTCCAAAGCCGAGAGTTGGAAGGGGGGCACCCCCGCCCGACCCTCCTAATTGACGGGTCTGATTTTTCCCTTAATTTTGGCATTTCCTACAATATATTTGACAAAAAGTAGCTACGTGATTTAAAATTGCATATAGTTCAACGCAGAGGCACCCCGGACTTAAATTTTTGGAAGGGCAAAAAAATCAATTTACCAAATGAAATTTCAAATTTAACTCAGTGTTAAAACATGAGTGTGCACCTGCACATACACAAACATGAAATACGAAAGTCATTAGGCATTTTTAAAAAAATCAATATTACAATGCTTTTTTAAAATACGCTAAATAAGAAAACTTTTAGGAGGTCACGGTGACCTTCCTTTAAGGTTTTCCTACTCAAGCAAAAAGCAAAAGTATCAAGCTGTAGTTTGGTACACAATTTTTTATTAGAAAATAAATGATTTCAAAATAATTTTTGAAAAAAATCGAAAAAACCCGGGCTTTTCATCAAAAACCCAAAAAAATTCGAGTATTAGATCAAAAATCAAGGTGGTCTGGGCTTTTAAAAAAAAAAATCGGGTTTTGTCAAACCCTGGGTAAAGAGCAATGTAATTTAATTAATGGGACTTTTTAATAGAATTTTTGCCTTTTTTCACTTTTTAGTACACTTATTTGGATGCAAAACACAAAGTAATTTTGGATAGTATATATATATATATATATATTTATTTTTTTGAAATAATAAAAAGCCTTTTACCTTTGTTTTAAAAGTAATCCTAAAAACATTCAGATTTAATATTCAAATCAGAATCTAAGGGATAATTGAAAGGATAGAGTTAGGTTTCAAAGTCAGGTTTGAGCGTATCTTGACCTTTTAAATAAGTTATCAGAATGCTATTGTTGTAACGCTGCATAAGTTATTACAACGCTGACACACGTGTCTGCAGTACTTTGCAGGTTTTGAGCATTAAATGTTTTAAAAAAAAACAGATTTTTTTTTTGGCACAAGAGCATTTATTTATTTCTTATTTCCAAAAATGCTTTTTAGTTGCATTAAAAAGCTAAGCAAAGATTGAAAATAAACATGTGCTACTTGACGATCATGATGACTTGATGGATCTCATGTCATCATGCAATGTAATATGCAATGTTTTGATGGATGATGAATCATGATGACTTGATGGGATAAAAAAAAGTTTGTTTTCGAAAAATTTTGTTACTAACTCAAAGGGGCAGTAGGGGGAACATCAAACATTAACTTAAAGGGGCAGGGCACTACGACCTCCTAAATAAGCTTGAAGGAAACATTAACATGTATCTGTTTTATCAACAATCGGTGAAAACCATTATAACTTTTTTTTAAAGGGTCAAAAAACTTAATTCTCCATTGAAAATATTGGTTATTTTCCGTAGAAATTATGTATATTTAGTTTTAATTGGAATCTGATAGTGCTTCAATCAGTAAATTATTGAGAGCATCACAAAGATGTTGCACTTACCTGCCAGATCCGAGAATGTGTAGGATTCATTCTGACCAAACTCGGAGTATGAGGATGTATTGCTGATGGGTCGTGATGACTTGATGGGGTAGAAACGGTGACGGAATTGAAAAGTTGGCTATAAGGCGGGGCAGGGTTACTTAAGGCTGGATGATGCGGAGCTGGATGTTGCACAGTAGTAGGCATAGGGTGTATACTGTAATGAGGACCTGCGGAATCTAAAAATATGGAACAAATTTGTTAAAATAATACAATTCACAATAAAATTTTAAACAATACACCACTAAAATCTGAGAGTAAATATTAGAATAAGATAATTAAACGGGACGCCGAAACTTGGCAATGGCAAATAAGAACATTTATTTTTCTTAAAAACAGAATATAGAACGTAATGGTCAAAGGGACTAAAAATAGTAATAAGTGTATTTTTCATAACAGTTTGTATTTACTGATGAAAAAAACTGGATTTATCACAGAAAAATAAAGAATTTATATGATCTTACATTTTTCTGAATGATAAATTTTCTGATGCATGTTCAGCATTTGTATCAAGAAAAAAATGAAATAGTCAACAGGATTTTTTATAATTACTATAATAACATCATTTCATTAACTCCTGTTTTTTCTTTTGCCAATCACAACTTTTTCATAAAGAGAAACCTCTTCTACAGGTCTTTCTACATCTCAGCTGAACAAACATATTTAGTAGTAGCAGCAAAAGTTTGTGCACTTAAAATAATTGCCAGTGGTCGTGTATGTAAGTTTTTAAAACCATTTGTTAAATAGTGGGCGCTGATTAATTAAATCAGTGTTTAATTGAATTAGCTGCTTTCATGACTCAAATCACCAAAAACAGAACAATATGAAGCCCAATTGAATTACCTGCTTTATTAAATCAGCAGCTTAATTAAAGCAAAACTGTTCAGAACAAACGTGTTTCATATAAGCGGCAGCCACTGCAGTAAGTTGAC
Organism: Uloborus plumipes; assembly: GCA_038373865.1. Classification (NCBI taxonomy): domain Eukaryota; kingdom Metazoa; phylum Arthropoda; class Arachnida; order Araneae; family Uloboridae; genus Uloborus; species Uloborus plumipes. The sequence goes on from JAXGGA010006168.1 coordinate 47,123, forward strand.
TATCTACTTGAAGTCTCTTTCAAAACCAGAGAAACTTTTTTTGCCATGAAACTATATTCAGGGACAACAAACCAAGGTTAACAAGATTTTAGACACCCCTGTGGCAGAAAGTCGCAGACTCAGGGAGACATAGTACAGAAAGATTTTTGTGATTGGGAAGAAAAATAAGGAATAAGAAAAAAAAAACAATAAATAAAACAGTCAGCAGTTTAAGCATTCTGCAGAACAGTCAAGATTATTCATTTGTTATGGGGCTCTTTTTGAAATTTTAAAGAACTTTAAAGCTGTCTTTGGAGATGAAAATGGGGCAGGAGCTCTTCATGAAAAATTTCTGAAACTGAATTCTTAAGAGCTTAGACTATCTTTGTGAATGTAGGAAAAGCAGCAGTTTTTATATTGGAAGACATTCTGTTTGTTAGTGACATTTCTTCAGCTATTAAAAAACCCCTCGCTAACTTCATGTTGTTACTGTTCATGTTAGAATATTAATAGTATTTAATTACTGTCTGAACAAGTGTAAAAGGTTAGATCAGTGGTGGCCAACCCGCGGCACGCGATGTGGCACGGCAGACCAGTAACAGTGGCACGCAAAGACTTTTTTTTCAAAAATTCAAAATTAAGGAAAAAATGCCGATCTTAAAAATATTGATAAAAACTAAAACCCTTAAACTGATAAATGTCATGATATTGTGAATATTAAGTGTCAGGAGGCTGGCTTGAAAATTGTCTGAACTGCAATATTGCAAAGTAGTTAGCGTTAGCTTCGTACACCCAACGGACGCTGTGACGCTACAGATAATGCTTTGTAAAGCATATTTGTGCTTGACACGAATGAAACTTTCGATGCTGCAGATTGGATTCTTGATCTGCAATAGTTTCAGTTACGGGTGATGAAATTGAAAAAAAAAAAAAAACTCTGCAATAAAAATTAAGAAACTAAATTGGGCAAAATTCGGCATGGTTGCACAAATGAAGACCCTTAAATTGTTTTTGTTACATTCCTTGAAAATAATTGGGGAAAAAAACTTCATAAGTGTCATCAAATTATCTATCACGAGTTTCTTGCCAGGGAATGAGACTTTTTTTCTGTTGGTGACAATTTAGAGTTTACTGTATTAACAAACTACGAATTAGAGCTCTGAATGTTTTGTGAACTTTTCCCAATAGAAAGAGGAGAGTATGGCAAGTTATTCCTTCATTAAAATGTGCAATAGCTATCCAAAGGAAAAATAGTCATAAGATTTAAGAACTTTAGGGGGTGTGTTTTCAAGATATCTGGAAGGAAAGCAATGAGGACTTGCTATTTAGAAATGGAGAATAGCGAACTAATTTAGCTATGCCATATCTTAATATCCTGCGTTCAAGTAATTTAAATTTATGATTGTACAAAAAAAAAAAAAAGGTTTCCTAAACCAGTAGAGGCCATCTACATTCTTTTATGATGAAACTTCAGTTTCTTTCTCTCTACTTTGGAGAAAAAAGAATAAAACATTAAAAGTTAATACTGAAAGTATCACCCGAAATTTAATAATTTTCCAATGGTTATCTGGAGAAAATTTTACCCCGATTTTAAGTGTTCATTCAGTGATAGGTTTGATGATTTTATGGATCATAAAAAAAATGCTGATATTTTCAAATTCTTTGTTTATTTCTCTGCAAGACACTACTTGTTACCCTTCTGAAATCCAAATCGGAATTACTGACTTTTTGCATTGGTAATCAAATATAAGAGCTTACGTCAACAGAAAGTCACCCACGTTTTATAGAAATTTGGAAATTTGTAACAACATTTTTTTTTTCACATTAACACACTTTAGCCGTCTGATGCTGTTGTAGATTTGGTTAAAAATAGGCTTCTAAACAAATATTTTTTGTTATGAATGCAGAAAAATCAAAATACTGTTGAATATTAATTGATAGTCTAGTAAACGAAGGCCAAAATTAGGGTAAAAAAAACAAAAAAAAAAAAAACATGCAGTTTTAAAAATTGGCACATAGGTACAGAAAGGTCTCCTGATGAACATACTGTGGCGTGAAGCGCATCATTTTGAGATGCAACTAGTTACATTTAATTTGTTAAGTTAAAAAAAATAAAAAAAAAGGCAAAGTTAAAGATTAATGGGAAAATATTCCCTAAAAATTCAAAAAAAGTTAACTAAGTTTAAGGCCGAAACGTAAGTGGAAGTAACAAAGCAAAGAAAAAATTTACCGCAATAATGCCAGGCCTACGACAGCCCTGGGTGCCCTTCATGTTTAAAAATCCAAAAAATTATTATAACTTGAAGAGCTCTTCTGACAATTTTACTAATGTGAAAAAGATTAAAGAAAATCGCGAAAGTCATGAGTAGAATGTTTGAGGTACTTGAACAAAAAAATATAGCACAAATCAGTTCTGTTCATCGGTGGAGATTCGCTGGAGCTGGCGCACAAAAAAGGAATTGTCGACGCGCTTTCTAATTTGGTGTAGAAGTCCAACTTTGACTCAATAACGATGTGGTCATTTCTGCAGAAAATCGCGCGGGAGCATCAAATTAAGAAATTCTTGAAAAGGGGCAACGAAGCGGGCATCTCGGTGGCAAAAATGATACGGGAGCATTGGGTTAATGAATTCGTGAAGGGTTCAGACGAAACGTGACATGAGACGACGGCGAGCGCTTGTTGGATTAACGGAAAAGAAGGCATCACGAAAACAGACGAAGGGGAGATGTGCAGCGAAGAAGTTTGGGCAGCTGGCAAAAGAAACATGATGATACTTTCGCTAATAGGACTAGGAAATATGATGATATTTTCGCTAGTGGGACTTAAAGTCCCATGGTTGTTGCATTTTCGTGAGGGCTTTCACCACCCTTCCATCCACGTCTCCTGGCGACGCCTTCATCATTTCTTAAAAACCAAGAGCTTAGCTCTCCTGCCGCTCCTCTGCCAACGTCCTCCTTTCTCAACCGATTTGCGGGGGCGTCTGTCTGGGAATTCGCGCGCTTCAACACTAGGCTCCTGCGCTTGACCTTGAGCGGGCCAATCACAAAAAAGCGTGGGAGGGGAGTCAATGACCTGAAGAATGCGAGCAGGAAAGTTTCGGGGAACTTCGGCCAATAGCGTGTAGCGTGGGTCAAATTTTGCCCTCAAAGAACAACCCAGCTGGGGGAGATGATCGAAAACCAAGGTGGGAAGGATGGAAAGAATTTCGGGGAGCTCCGTTCAATATGGCGAAAGATGGCGGAATACAAAAAAACCGAGATTTTGAAAAAAAGGGAATTAAGAAAATCGCGATTCGAAAACGCGTTAATTTAACCGAAAATGCTTAAATGATACATGTAACTGCGCGGAAAATTAAGGGCAGTAAAAAGATTAAAAAGGGAAGGTGTTCCGGGGAAAAATTAAAAAGTTGTGGAAATAAAACGCGGGAGATTAACGTTAAGCGATCGTAAATGATAGGTTGCAAAATGATTGAAGAACTGAAAAAACCTAATTATGTGATGCAATATCACACATACTAAAAGTCCCCGGTGGTGAGGGGGGAGCTCGCAGCGCCACCTGGTGTTTTATGGGTGTTTTTTCAGTTTTCGTCATATATCTCAAAAACTATTTACTTGTGAGAAAAAATGTTAATTAATGAATTAAAGAGCATAAAATAATCTTTACAAAGCTTTTTTAGTTTTTATTATAGCTATAATAGGTGCCGAAATATAGAATTTCAAAGTTTGCGAATTTTTGAAAAACTGACCCTTTATCTATTATTTTCTGCTTTTGGAGCCTCCCCAAGGATTTATTTGATATGATTATTTTTTCTTTTCGGTGTTAAGTAGTGCCGGTCATCAGAGTGATTTGATTTCTTGAAATTGGAAGGCAGGTGGATGACGAAAAGGGCGAGAAATGAAGGAGGCAAAAATATGTGCAGGTTTTTCTCTTTTTTCTCTCCCATCAGAGTTCAGCAAACGAAGGCTCAAAATGAGAGGGGAGGGCATATAGTTTTGAAAATTGGCCCCCACGTACGTTCAAAAAGGGCTCCTAATGAACGTACAAAAAGTCCCCAGTGGTAGAGAGGGGAGGGGGTGACCCGTGCTGCCCTCTCGGAGTTAAGGGCTGTTTTTTTTTTCCAGGTTTCATCTTATGTCTCAAAAGCTTTTTATTTTAGAGTGAAATAGTCAGTTGTAAAATTCCTTTGAAAGTGCTTTTTTAAACTGATAGATGCGGAGAATATATTTTAAAGTTCGTGAATTTAAAACACACACAAAAAAAAAAAGAAAAAAAACTGACCATTTCCCTCGCTTTTTTTAATTCCTTGACTTCTATAAGATTCATTTGATGTGTTTTTTTCTCTTTTTGGCAATAAATAGTGCTGATCGTTAGAGTTATTTAATTTTCTGACTATAGAAAGCAGGGGGGAAAGAGCTTTCCTCTGCACCTACGAAGCAGCGAAAAATGAGAAATAATTGAAGGTGCTGTTTTTTACTTTTATATTTTGTTCGCTAACTAGTATGCAGATTTTCTTCACTGCTTGATTTGATTTCCGTCATTTAAATCATGTCAACATATTAACTGCTGCATATATAACTCCGTTATAACGTCATTCAAGGGAACAGAATATTAATGAGTCAGTAGTCGAGTGACTTAACAGGCAAGATACAAACAATAATAAAAGGAAATGGTAGACTTCATTGGTGAACTTTTCATTCGTTGTACGCTGCGCTGAACACTTTCCATTTTACTAAATCCTTCTCTTAATTTACATTTACTACACGACAATTACTGTAAAATTTTAACTGTGGACTTGCGGGGAGGTGGGGGGATTATTAAGTTTCTCTCTCTTTCCCAGCATTTCTTTATGGTGAAATATGTGATTCCTGCCACCTTCAATTTTTACTCATGAGAGTGGACCACCCCCGAAGGACGGATATCCCAATTATTTGTAAATCCCTGGGTCCCGAAGCGACTCTAAGAGTTTTGGGAATTGCAAAGACTAATAACGGTGTTACTTGTCGTCAAAACGACTTTTGAAAAAACTAAATCCCCCTTCCTTTAAATAATCATGTTTGCTTCTTAAAAACCAGACATTTTCCTTGATCACCGTTTCCAATCCTCTTTCATTTGCCAAATGATTTAAGCTGTGAAGGCACCTATTTATGCTGCAAAGGTATGCTCTTTTTTTAAAGCTTGACGATAGTCTCAAGTCTTTTGAGAAATAAGATGCAAATTGAAAAAACAGTTCCTAATTCCAATATTGCGGCGGAGCTCGCCCCCCCCCCCTCCCAATACTACCAAGGACTTATAGTACATTTATTAGCAGCATATTTGGTATGTGTGTACCACCTTTCAAAAACAAAGGTTTTTCTTTCTTATTTTGGGTCTTCGTTTGCTGGACTATGGTGGTAGAAAATAAAAGAATGAAAAGAACACCACCACACAAATATTTTTTCTTCATTTCTCGCCCCCTTCCTCCCCACCAGCCTTCTGCTTTCAACACATCAAAGCAATATTATCACCAGCACTACTGAACACCAAAAACAAGAAGAAGGACTCATAAAATCAATCCCTGAAGCATCAAAAATATAGAAAAGTGGAATATGGTCAGTTTCATTCACGAACTTTAAAATGTATTCTCTGCACTTTCGCACTTTCAAAGGTGCTTTTCGGCAACAGCTGACTACTTCCCTGGCAGATAAAAGCTTTTGAGGTATAAGATGAAGCCTGAAACAAAAAACAAAGAAAAAAAAACAGCCCTTAACTCCGAGATGACAGCGCGGGTCACCCCCTCCTCTCTCTACCACCTCTACCTACTTTTTGTACGTTCATTAGGAGCCTTTTTTGAACATACATGGGGGCCAATTTTCAAAACTATATGCCCCCCTTTCACTTTGAGCCTTTGTTTGCTGGACTCTGATGGGGGATAAAAAAGAGAAACCTGTACATATTTTTGTCCTCCTTCGTTTCTCGCCCTTTTCTTCAACCACCTGCCTTCCAATTTCAAGAAATCAAATCACTCTGATGACCGGCACTACTTAACACCGAAAAGAAAAACTAGTCATATCAAATAAATCCTTGGGGAGGCTCCAAAAACAGAAAATAATAGAAAATGGGTCAGTTTTTCAAAAATTCGCAAACTTTGAAATTCTATATCTCGGCACCTATTATAGCTACAATAAAAACTAAAAAAGCTTTGTAAAGATAATTTTATGTTCTTTAATTCATTAATTGACATTTTTTCTCGCAAGTAAATAGTTTTTGAGATATAAGACGAAAACTGAAAAAACACCCATAAAACACCAGGTGGCGCTGCGAGCTCCCCCCTCACCACCGGGGACTTTTAGTATGTTCATCAGGAGACCTTCCTGTACCTGTGTGAAAATTTTTAAAACTGCATGTTTTTTTGTTTTTTCAAACCCTTTATTGACTAGACTATGATTGCACTTGAAACAGTTAAATTTCTTAGTATTCTCAAGAACTAATCCTAAAATTAAAGACTTGGTGGAAAAGATGCAGACTCATAAACCACATTAAGTACAGACTCTTTAACTTTTAGAATAGAATGTTTGATGTTATTTGTTTCTATTTTAAGTATAAGCCAACTGACTGAATCTATAAAAATGTTTACTAACGATAACTCTTAAGTTCGGACTTGTTTTATCTTTATTATCATTTAGATTTAAATTACTCAGATTTACGAGAAAAAATGTTTCATTTGAGTAATAATTACATAATCAGGCACAATAAAATCTATTTTTAACTTAAAAAAATCAATCTGTTGGAAAAATACTATGTGGCACGCTGAGTTTTTTCTCTCCAGATAGTGGCACCCTCCCTAAAAAGGTTGGCCACCCCTGGGTTAGATGTATCAAGAAACAGTAGAAATATACCCATAAGGAGATGAGAAATCGGTAAATTTTTAGCTGGACAGAAAAAAATGAAGGGAAATAATTTATTGCTCAAACTGAAAGTCAGTTTTAAAAACTGTGAAGTTAAGTATTAAAGTTAACTTATTAATACACATTAACAGCTTGTGTTACTGTAAGACGGTTGCATATATATTTATTATTGAAGAATATTCCAGTATTGTAGAAAGAAATCGGTGCTAGAAAATTTGTAGCAGAAAGCAGAAAAAAATTCTGCCACAGGGTTGGGCACTATGGTAAAAACCATGGTCTTTACCATCCTGTCCAAAAATATAATTTGGGTTAAATTAAATTTTATTTGTGAAACAGAATAAAATCTATTATGGTTAATATTTTATTAATGAAAAATTTAACTTAATTTATTCAATGTAAACATTCAAATAAGTATTTAAAAATATATAAACTATAAAACTAATATATAGCTGATTCTAGTCTCGTTACATAGAAGTTGTAATTCTTTGTTTCAACTTTCAATTAGTATGCATGAATTGAAATACATAGATATATCTCCATATATTATTTCTCTAAGCCGAATCCTATACCCGGTCGAAACTCGCTCATTTCTTTATCGAATTGCATGAAAATTTATGATTTTGAAGCTCATCCCGTGGGCTATTGACGAAAATTAGACCCACCCTCTAAAAAGTGTTGGTTCGTTTTTTATTCGGACTTCAATTTTTGGGCACAAAATTGACTCTATCTAGCAAAATAATTGTCGTATCGTCTCCATTTTGATTTCATTCGAAAGATTAAAAAAAATGCGTTCTTTAGAACAGGGGTCTCCAACCTTTTTTACTCGGGGGCCAAATTAAAAATTTTTGGAAGCGAGGCGGGCCAACGGTCCAAAAATAGTTCAGTTCAGATAGGTTTTTTGTAACATTACGGAAACTCGTAAAATTTAGAGAGCAGTTCAGAAAACTGTAATCTAAGTCATTTTTTCCCACAAAATGTATTTTGCTCTCCAAAAGGAGTTAAAAAAAAAAAGCCAAACGAGACTAAAAACTAAATCCTTGCAATGCACTACAATTTTATTAAATGAATTTTATGTATTAATGATGATAAGAAACTTAACAGTAAATGAGGACAGAGCAAGTGCTACACTTAGGACAACTTTTAATGAGAAGATTGCATTTGTTTGCCTCTCAAAATTTCAGTCCATTTAGGGTCAAACTTCGTAGTTCCGATCATTAAAGTTGATTTTAAATGTTCATTTGAGAAAGAGGATCTGTACTTAGATTTAACATACTTCATTTTTGAAAATGTCTGCTCACACTTGTAGGTAGACCCAAAAAGAGAAAATATAACTCGAGCGTGATTTTTTATGTTCTTAAAGTCTTCTTCCTGGAGAGAACTGTAAAATGAAAGTAGATTACGATGAATTGGCGATGTTTAAGAGAACTGGATCTAATAAAGTTAACTGTTTTCACAACTACATCCATTACTTCAGCTACATCCATGTGTTTCCCGCACAACGCTTGCTGATGGATAATACAGTGAAAAACCACGGGTTTAATTCCTCCAGCTGTTTTCACAGAATTACATATGTTTCCAACTACTCCAATTTTTGTGCTAGACATATTTTTTAATCCATCTGTAGCTACACCTCTTAGACGTGTGAAGTCAAGCCCGAGATCAGAAATGGTCTCAATTACTTTACTGAAAATTTTGTCTCCGGTTACATTGCTCTCCATAGAGTGATCATCGGCCAATTCTTCTGTGATTTTAAATTCTCTGTTCACACCACGAACTAATATCAAACAAATTGGACAGACGGTCGGACAATAGAAATGATGACGTTAGTGCTAGCCAAAGACAGAAGGAGTGCGCACAGGTTTGCCCTGGGGACAGGAAATGCCCAATGCACACTAACGGGAGAATGTGAAGCAGGGAAAAGAGATTTGTTCTCGGAAAGGGCAACAAAGAGAGATGGATATTACCGCCGAAAGAAATTAAAAAAAAAAATTAAAAAGCTTTGCATTAAAGTTTGAATAAATTTTTATTTATTATTTGACGTATTCACTATGAGATCGTCACTGTTCTGATTAATTTAATAAAAAATATTTTTTTTAAAAAAAGGGGGGGTGGGGGAATTGAAAAAACAGATTTTTTCCGCGGGCCGGAAAAAATCTGGTTGCGGGGCGGATACGGCCCGCGGGCCGTAGGTTGGAGAGCCCTGCTTTAGAACGTTTCTCCGCTAGCGCCGCGTAACGAGAATCTCGAAAATCCACGTTTAAGCGACTTATAAGCGATTGAAGTTTGAAAAAGTTAAAATTTTTTGCTCAAACGTTAAAATCGTTACCATTGTTGTTCAAATCAATTTTAAATGCGACATTTCAAGCCAAGGCTTAGCTCGGTAAACCTTAATTGTAACTTTTATTGTTTCAAAATACTATGGTAGTTTTGCGATAACGTTAGTATTTAGTTTAGTAGTAGCCTTGGGTATTTGATTTTAATATAGGGTATCACTTTTGTAGTAGTTGTAAAAGTGAACGTGTCTTTGATCTCTTTGAAAAGTTGTCAGAACGACGGCAGTTGATGGCGATGTCGTGCAAACGTACAAGACTTTACAATGCCAAGGAACAGGGTACCAACAGGCAGACTAATAGGAAGGTGTCTACTACCTGGACAATATTAGACAATTCAACAATGCTTTGGCCTTCGTTTCAGTCAAAGTGGACTCAGTTAACATTCCTGGCAGAGGTCCATATTGTTTAAAACTACATGGTCAAGTGCACCATTTGATCGGAAACTTGCAACCTCCGGCAGGAACTACACCAACTTACGCTGGACTTTTCTTTATAGATTTCGACACTGCGCTGCAACTTCGGGCAGATAATCTACCTATATTAAAAACTGAGTATCTTTCTAACTATCTTTCTATGTCACGCTTCTTTCTCCTGAACGCCAATGAACTGAAAGTCGAACCAGGTACCGATAGATAGGTAATTTTTCAGGCTTCATTAGTTTCAATCTATATAATTATACGATTTTAATTAGCGAAGATATCAATTAATAAGTAGTCAAATTTAAAGCGATTAAGCCTAATAAATGATTAAACTTCCAAGACATTTTTTCTTACCGTTGCCATTTTGAATTAAAACGTTAATTAAATTATTGAACTATTTAAAATTCCAAGATATTTATTTCTTTCCGTTGCGATTTTAAGGCAGGAATTCAAGTGAAACACGGACGATCGCAACTCACCAATGCAATCGCAAATTCCAAAATTTGGATTCAAGTGAAACGAATTCACTTGAATTCGACTTACAGTAGCGGTTGCAATATGCGATCGCCTCGAAGCGACTGCAATGGTGTTTCACTTGAATTCGGCCCTAAATTAAAACGTTAATTAAATTGAACTTTTTAAAATGAAAGAGTGTTATTTTTTTCCATTGTCATTTTAAATACGTGTTATAACAAAGTTCTAACAATTGTTTTTATTCTAATTATTAATGACATATTTTTTCTCAGGTACCATTTTGAAAATGTGTTTTTAAATAAAATTGCAATTGCTGTTTTTAGAAGGGACTTTTTCTGGCTGCGATCCATAAGTAGTCAAATTTAAAGCGAATGTTTAATTAATAAGTAGTCAAATTTAAAGCGATTAAGCCTAATTAATGATTAAACTTCCAAGACATTTTTTCTTACCGTTGCCATTTTGAATTAAAACGTTAATTAAATTATTGAACTATTTAAAATTCCAAGATATTTATTTCTTTCCGTTGCGATTTTGAATTAAGGCTACAATGGAGTCTTAAAATGCGAAAAATTGACCAAAATTTTGATTTTTCAGTTTTTTCTTAAAATTAATCTCTGAACTGTGCGTAATTCATAGCAGAAAAAAAATTTCAATTCCTACTATTTTTACCGAAGTTATAAGCTATTCTTTCAGTATTCTGTCAGTACATTTGTAACCAAATGTTTCATTTAAATGCATATATCTCAGAATCGTAAAATTTAAATTCATGCGTATCTTCCAAATGCTCCCTGCAGTTCAATATATGTTTAATCACTCTGAGTTTTTTTCAGCTTGATCAAAATATACAAATAAAAAAAAGTTGGGGAGCAAATTTTCAGTATTCTCATTTCTTTTTTTTTAAATCAGCTTTAAATCCAAATTTTATTGACGTTTTTCAGAAAAATTGGAAATTTTAACAAGAACTCAGTTTTTGACACATTTTTCCCTAAATATTGTGGTTAATGAAATTTTGCTCCCCAACTTTTCTTTAAATATGAAATAGGCATTTAGAAAAATTGAAAGAATCAAGTTTTTAAAAAAATTGGTCTGCATGGAGTGGTTTTTGCGGTTCAAATATTTACGATTAAAAAATACAGTATTCTCTGTATTTCAAAAAACTATTCAGAAATTTACAACAAAACTTTATATATTACTCTAAAACTCATAAAAAATTCAGAACTGTATCTTCAAAATTGAAAAAAAATGATTTTCATACTCCATTGTAGCCTTAAAACATTAATTAAGTTGAACTTTTTAAAATGAAAGAGTGTTATTTTTTTCATTGTCATTTTGAATACGTGTTATAACAAAGTTCTAACAATTGTTTTTATTCTAATTATTAATGACATATTTTTTTTTCTCAGGTACCATTTTGAAAATGTGTTTTTAAATAAAATTGCAATTGCTGTTTTTAGAAGGGACTTTTTCTGGCTTCGATCCAAATATTAAAAGAACTTTTTCGTTTAGAATTTTGCAATTAATTTTACCGGAAGAAAGCGTTTTGGAAATAATTATTTTTGGAAAGGAATTTTATTTGTAATTTAGGGAGAGTGCTAAGTATGCGCTACTTGACATCGTCTTTATTTTTGAGGAAGCATGTGCAAATAATTCGATTGATTCTTTGACGCAGGAAAGCTTTTTAGCGAGCCGCTTTAGCGGGGAGTAGTTTATTAAACGTTTCCTTGGTACTTTAAAGGCGAGCCGCCTTGGCGGCGAGTAGTGAATTGAAACTTTCCTCGCTACTGTAAAGGCGAGCCGCCTTGACGGCGAGTAAACGGTTTAAACTTTCCTCATTTCTTTAAAGGCGAGCCGCCTTGGTGGCGAGTAGTTTTCTCAAACTGCCTTCACTACATTACAGCCCGTGCAACACCGGGCTACGCAGCTAGTAAAGCCAATAAAAATTGTCGTATTAAATTTTAAGTTTAGAGGGTTTTTTTTTTTTTTTTTTTTTTTTGCGGAATTCCGCACGGGTCACCTAGTATATTTTTAATTCATCGCAAAAAGAGACTACCGGTCACTTATTTCTAACACTGAACAACACAGAAATCAGCCCAGCAGCAGAAGATTAGCACGTAGCCCAGAGCTTATGAAAATACATAGATAAAAAAATTGCATTAAAATATAATCATATATGGAATACTAAATAGCTTGTAAACATTGTTTTCAAATTGCAATTTTCTGAGTTTAGTGTGATACATAAATAGTTCTTCTTTTTCTTTTTGGAATCGGGGGGGGGGGGGGTGATATTAAATTTTCATATGAGCACAACAAAACTATTTTATAAATCTTTTAAACTAATATCTTACTAGGATAAATTGTGGGGTGAGAATGTATACAACGAGCTCTAGGCAAACAGCTCCCAAATGCAAGGCAAGGATCAGGTACAGGACCAGTGCCCTAAACAAAGAAAAGTTAACACCTATTAATATTTTTTCAAAAATAAGCAACAACATAATAAAAATAAACAATGAGCTGCATCATCATAGTATTAGTTTTCAACTTAATTTCAAGTGAAACTCCCATCTTTGAGACCTTACTCAAAAAATTTGCTTCATTCTCTTTTCTATTCCTTTCGATAGAACTTAACCTTTTTGATATGGGTTATTCGTATAGAAGTTTCCTTTTCGAGACGGGCGATACAACTGTTAAACCGCAGGTCCCTTTTCCTCTGAAAATGGAAGGTGCAACGGCAAGCACTTTTATGACTTCGCGGTTTGAATACAAAGCCGTAATTTCCCAGTAAGATGGTATGAAATCTTGAAAAAATCCCTGCTCTAAAGGGTAAAAGCGAAGATTTCAACCCCATCCTCAAAGGAAAAAAGACTTGCGGTACAGCATGTGTACCACCTGGTTCTAAAAGGTTAAAACAAAGCTCCATAGAAGAAAAAAAAGAGATAGAAAATCTTTCTTGAAAGTCTTCTAGGAAAGCCACATTCATGACTGCTGCTGGCAGGGTTGGCAAATTATCTATCTTAGAAAAAAACCTGCCCAGGATTTACAGATTAGGTCTACTTTACGTATAATAAAAATATTTTTGGAATAAAATAAAACCGACTTCAGAACTTCAATCGGTAAGAGCTCTAAAAAGTAAAAAATAATTTTATTCTTTGAACGCCATCGATATTACATTTAAACATAAGGTTTGAAGTTGGTGCAAAAACACTAAACCATAGGAAGAAAGAATCAGATCACTAGAATTATATGAAACTATAATTCAACTATAAATATAAATCTCAATGAATCCAGGTTCTTTAATCACATTCACATACACTACATTGACAACCACATATCTATATCATGGTACAAATATTTGGCTCTTAATTTTCAATGGTTTCTCTGAAAAATGTTGGCAAAATGTAGTTAATCATTTTACCTATAGGGTTTTTGCACTGACTTCAAAACTTATGTTTAAGTGTAGTATTGATGGTGTTCAAAGAATAAAATTAGTTTTTTACTTTTTAGAGCACTTGCCGAGTGAAGTTCTGAAATTGGTTCAATTTTCTTTTCAAAAATATTTGTATTTTATTCTTTTTAGTGTAAATGTACTTCAGAAATAAGGTAATGTTTCCATTACAAAACTTCCTCTAATTTTTTCAAGTATATAAATGCTCCATAAAATAAGCTATGTGAGCAAAAAAGGAAAAAATCAACGCGTCTCAAATTTTAAATGATTGACACTAAAAACTAATCTTTGTTATTCTCTGGTATTTATTTGTGTACTAGTTTAATCAAAGTCATTTAAATTTTAACGGCTTTTCAAGTAATTTATATTTCAAAGCAATACTAGTTTCTTACAATAGAAATACTACATATACATGGCCTGTTATCTGTTATCAGCATTAGATGAAGATAAAAAGACCATAGAAATGAATTTCATTATATAATCCAGAGAAGCCTTACATTAACATTCAAAATTGTCATTATTACAATTACTGTTATCACAATTTCTATTGCGATTGATTTCTACTAAGGTTCAACTGATGGCATTTTTTGGCCAATGGGCCGATGCCGATTGTTCAAAGTTGACCGATGGCCGATTTTTTTCTGCCGATGGCAAAAAAAAAAAAAAATCAAACAATTAGAAAAATAAATGTTTATAAGAGATTTGATGGGTCATATATTCATTTCATTCTACTTCTTCTTCGGTCATTCAGATTTTAGCCTGAATTTCTATTGAACTACCACTTGACAAAAACTGTATGAGAGAGAGAGACGTAGTAAGTTGAGAACTCATTCGCACCATTTGTACTGGGTACTGGGTGTAGTCATGCATACTTTTTTAGCTGCAATCCAATGTTTCAAATGTGCTTTGTACTTTTACTTTTTCTTTTTTTGACTAATTGATTTTAATTTCATTGCAGGCTAATATCATAAATTTTCAACAAAAAAAAAAAAAAAAAAAGCTTGCACTCTTTTTTTTTTTTGCCACTTTTGCTCCAAATTTGATTTTTTATTTTGCTGAATCTCACAGCAAAATTGTTTTTTTTTTTTGCTCCAATATGCTCCGAAATAATTATTTTTCTGCTCCAAAACAGAATCATATCTCATTCCTGTTATAGTTTAAATAAAAATAACTGAATACATAAATATGATAGTGAGTCAGAGGCCGTTTGCAGTCCTGTTTAAACACTCCTCCATTGCTCAACACTGTTGGTCCTGTAATCATAATTTTGATTTTTTCTTCGGCTAAAATTATACATGGGTGTTCCTCTGTTTTCGATTTAGATTTTTGGGAATCTTGTCATATCTGGAAAAATTTGAATTCAGTAGTTAATGATTTGTCGAGCACACCCTCTTTCCCTGGTATTTGGAAATCTTTCCCTTAATTTTTTTTTTTGTCCAATACGTTTTCCCTGCGCATAGATGCCACTGTTCTTCTTTTGACGTAGTAGGTTCCGGTTCTCGCTTCTTGGAGGCTTATTTATTCTGGTTCATCTTAGATTCCCCTGTTCACTTGTCAGGCTTTGGCATATGAACCTGTCTTTTTACTTTTATTTTTATGTACTGATAATGGGGCTTGCAGTTTATAGCCCCAAAACAGCTGTTTGCTAAGTTTTAAACTCTTTTTAATTATATATATTTGTACTTTTTAAACGTTGTCTATCTTTAATCATTCACATACTACAAAGTTTTCGACTGCTGTTTTACAATAAAATGATATGAGTTCAGTTCAAGCGAGATGCGCGCAATTATAAGTATCGTAGTGCACGATGGCAATGGTATATAATATTTAATATTATAATTCTGCATCAAATTAATAGGTAAAATCTGAAGTAGTATAATCCCCCCTAATAGCGAACGCATCCCAATAACGGACTGTCCGTCATTCGGAGTTTTTACTGTAATTTTAAAAACTCATCAAAGCGATTGCTCGGAAAGTATCTGCTATGTTGCAAAGATTTCGGCATCTGCCTGATTCGGAAAATTCCAAAATCAAGAACTTGTTTCGGTCTTGTTGCTGCCCGATTTCAAGCCACATGGTGAACATTCTTATAATTGTGAAGTGAAAAATAGAGAAGATAGAATATTCCCTCTTAAGAATTTTTTTTTTTAAACATCGGCCATGCATCAGCATTTAGTTGTTTTCGAGGCCGATGGGCCGATGTTTTTCCCAATTTAGCATCGGCGGCCCATGTCGATGGGAAAAGTTTCAACCATCAACGCTGATGCATCAGTCGAGTCTTAATTTCTACAGGTTCCCGTTATCAAACCCTGACCACGAAAAGGTGGGACCAATTGGAAATGAAACCATTCCTAACAAAAAAAGAATTTTTGAAATCGGTCCAGTGGTCTTTGAGTAATCTTATAACATACAAAAAAAAAAAAAAATCTTCGACGAATTGGATAATCTCCTCCTTTGTTTAAGTCGGTTAAAATTTTTAAAAAAATATTGGGTTTTTTGGTGAAAAGTGGAATACATGATATGTATTTGATTAGAACAGATCTATAATCTGCAGTTTTAGTAATTTATTTATTTAAAAAGCAGTTAATAATCAATTTGCATTAACTTTTTTTATTAATTAAACAAATAAAAGAATAGTGAATAGAATTCTTAGTTAGAAATTTAGCAAATTACAAAAGATAATGAAAATACAAAATTGCATCAACATAAAAAACAATTTTTCAATTTACTGTAAATAGTCCACAGTTCAAAAATATTTTGACAAGTTTTGTAAGGAATAAAATTTGAGACTTACAATGGATCTTGTTCCGGAATCAGCTGGCTCATGAAAAGGAACTGTCTGCTGATTTGCTCCATGGAAACGACAACTGGAAAATTGAACTTGAATAGGATACGCTGGTTGCCTATTTTCAGGATAAGGATCCCAAAAGAATGGAGGACTTGGATTACGTTCATTCAATAAATTACAGCTATATTGGAATAAACATTTTCTTGCAATAAGTAATCTTTTATTGCTTAACTTTTTAACTGAGATAATTTTGTGGATTTGAGTTAAATTATTGAAAATTAAAATAGGTAAAAAAAATAAAATATATACATATATATTAAGTATTTTCAACACACCTTACTCCAGTATTTGTTGTTGAAACTGGTGTTCTGGCTGCAGTTGTAGAAGTAGCCTGAGTATCATCATCAGATTGAGTTAAATCAACTAGAATAGGCCTTTCCAATTTGATATTAAGGCCTCGACCGTTTCGAGCGGTAGTAGCCGAATTGGGTTGTGAAACATTTCGGTTTCCTCTTGACCGGCCAGGCCTCGTAACAGCCCTGTAATTTTTTAATTCAAATTTTACATGTTGAGAGCATTTTCAATGCACAATCATTCTATCTATAAAATCAAGTGAAAAATAGGTAATTTTTGAAACAACAAAAAAACTTGTGCGGAACAATATTTTATTTACATTATTGTAAAAAATATTTAGAGCATAAGCTAAGGCAATTCAATGAATATTAAATTTTATTAGCAATTGCTTATTGCTTTAATCAATTTAAGGCACAAACAACTACATAAAAGTTAACTTCACAAGTCACACAAATTAATTAAATAAACAACACGTTATTAAGTAAGCAAACATAATACAAGAGTTTTACAATATTTCTTAAAAGCAGCAATGTTGGGAAAGAAATTTTACTAAATCCAAAAATAATCTTTGCATGCAAATGAAAATTGTACACAGTTAATCTACTTGATGTAGCACCTTTGCTCAAGGCCTATGTTTCCAACTTGAATGTAAAAAATCTTGCTCATTCGACTTTTATATGTGGAATGCATTGCAATTTTTGCAATTTTAATGCGTTTTTTCGATGCCACGTGCTAAGTTTAATTTTAAGGTTCACATGTAATTTTGCAACACTTTTAGCATCAGCTATCAGATAACAATATTTCCACTTGTGTTTGAAGTAGTACACTATACAAATAATATTGAACAAGAATGCAAACGTATTTTTCAAAAATATTAATTTTTTTAGCCAACATATTTTATTTTTGCATGTTCTCACGTGGCGAACGGATATTTTTCGATCTAAAAGGAGAAAAAATTAAACTATTTCAAGTTCTTTTTAATGAAGCTCTTGAACAAGATTAATTTAGTTGCCTTGCTGACCTCTGATCAATGCAAATCATGTTTATAATAGTTGGGGCTTTTAGAGAGTTCTAAACATTTTTATCTCTAGCGTTCCTGTTTTGCGTTTTTCAAAGGGCGCGGCGCCCTGCCCGTTTTTTAAAAAGTGCGGATGCGCCCTGCCCCCCTCCTTCCCGATGAAACGCGCCCTGCCCCACCAGAAAAATTCTAAGGATGAGCCTTGCCCTTTCCGGGGGGGGGGAACGATGTCCAAAAGAAACTCTGAAAATCATGAGGACAGCACTTTCGTTCCCAATCGAATATCAGGAGGGCGGGGAATGGGGTGACTCAACCCCAACACACATTGCACCTGTTCAAGAAAGCTATTTTTATTCTTTTGTTTCATGTCCATGAGGTCTGTTGCACTTCTTATTGAATAACAATATTCCTGATTATAGGGCAATGCTTCGCTTGCTATTCTCCCTTATTTTTTACAAACAAATCTATCTGAAAGATTTTTGTTCATCCTTTCTCTTTTACTGATTCATCTGGTATTTATCTTTTTTTTTCTGCAAACAGGCATAAATGAGAATGAGGTTGGATCGGCCAGAGAGTGAACGCATGACGTCATCTTGTTGGAATTTAGCAAGTGAAGTTCTCCCTCCAAAATTTATCCAAGCCATAGCTTAAACGCTGGTTTTAAGTTCCTTGAATCAGTGACAACATTGATTTGAAAAGTGCTTTAATATCATAAATATTGAAAGCGTTCTTACATTTTGGCGATAACTGCAACTTATAGTAACCCTGTTCTGCTCTGATTGGTTTCTACTGCAACCCTACTTCCCATCCTCTCAGCGATTTTTTTTTATTTGTTTTCATTTGGATTCGCTTATTATAGACATGTTGGTTGTTGTTGATGTTTTTTTATCTTAATTTATTCCCCTTCCTTATCGATGTAGGAAAATAAAATATCAGAATAAGCAGAATGCTGTCAGCCTTTTTAAAATAGAACTGTTCAAGGGCTTTGTAGTTGTCTCTTTCGATCAGGGTTGCTAGATTAAAGAACTGTAAATTCAGGACAAGCCTTGGGGGGGGGGGGATGAGAGATGAATTCTAATGGTTGATTTTTTACAACTTCGACTTTAAAACATCAAACCTTTCTCACAAATATCCATGAAAAAAAAAGAACACAATGAGCATATGAATAAAACCACCTTTTTTACCATTTCACAGTTGTTTTTCTTCATGAATATAAATAGGAAAACGTGAAACACTTACAATTGTGAGATTCCTTAAGCCTTATTTCCCTGTTATTAGCCCCTTTTTCCTGAGGCAAGACCGTAATTTCGAATTTTGCAGGGGGGTAAAAGATTATATATTCAATGAAAATTGTACCAAAAACCAGCAAAAGCCACGCCCATTAATTTCCCAAAACCAAAGGGGGGGGGGGCAATTGACCATCTGCCCTGATCCTCCAACTGACGGCCTGTCTTGGTGTGAAAGATATAACAGTCGTTCGTACTGATGAACAGTGCCGTATTTACGTATGAGCTTAATACGTATGAGCCAGGGTGGCACAATGGGGGGGGGGGGAGTTTTTTCGCTTCTAAAGAAGTAAAGACCTTTTATTTATTTTTTTTTTTACAACTTCGAAATTCAACACCTCAAATTTACCTCCCAAAACGGCGATATGCCCAAGTGCCTTTCTACTCCGTAAAAAGTGCCCTCTTTAAGAAATTTACCCTGCCCTTTTTTTAAAAAAATGTGAACACTATTTATCTCCATGATTGACAAATACAGGGTATCCGCTCAACCTGAACTTTTCAATTCCATGACTTTCCCTGACTTTTGCAAACTATTTTCCATGACTAAAAAAAAAAAAAAAAAAAAAAAAAAAAAAAGAACTTTGCTTTGTTTTTGGAAAATTATGCACTTAATATTCTATCTTGCAAAGCAAATGACCAAACATGGCGACTGCGTTTCACAGCAACAGAAGTCCGTTCGCTTTTGAGGTCAAAAAACGATCTTTTCCTACCGACACCCTCCTCCCCACCGTGCTTGTCCTCAAACGTACTTTCATGTAGCAATGAACTGTCGGGCCGTGATGGCCCGATCGGTAAGGCATCGGACTCGTGTCCGGAGGGACCCGGGTTCGAAACCCAGCCGATCAAAGATCCACCGCCTTGATTAATGGTGGCTGGGAGGCGTTAAAAATGTCGTGGTCACAAAGTCCTCCAAGTGAAACGATACCTCTGGGGGTGCTGGGCCCTAGGGTTTGCTCGACCCTAGGTTCTGGTTCAAAATTAAGAACAGAGCGCTCTTCAGGGCCCTATCCCGGTTAAACCACGAAGCTGTGGTAGGTACGGGGGACCCTGGAGAGTGTGAAGTGAAGTGAAGCAATGAATTGTCTGTCCATAAATTTTACTGTAAGTTTAGATCCTGATATGAGTGAGGCGAAATCTGACTTCAAAACGGAACTCGTTGAGTTCCTGCCCCCCCCCCCTACCTACACGATTCTTTAAAATTCAACATCGTTTTTTAATTTGTTTTTCTTTTGCATAAAACTCCTCGAAAGATAAAGATTCAAACAAGTTTTAAAAGAAAAAGGAATCAAATGAAGTGGGTAGGGGGGGGAGGAGACCAAATGTAAAAGGCAAGAATGCCTATGCCGGGGAAAAAAACATAAAAAAAACCATCGAGTCTATCTTTTTGTCGTTAAAGGTCATATTTTATCAGATGACGGAGTCCGCGCACATGCGCAGTTACACAAAATTCGCCGCTCACGGTTTTAACGTTGAGAATTCATCTAATTGGTCAACACAATGCAACTTGTTGGAAATTGTAATTGACAAATCAGATTGCACCCAATAACGAAGTAGAATGACGGCGGAAGTGTTTTCGTTCTTCCCAGATCGTGGGAAAAATTTCAATCGGTCCGGAGCGCTAAAATCCATGATAAACAGTCAGTTTCCATGACTTTTGGACATTTTTCGCTGAAATCCATGACCAATTTCGATCATATTTGAAATCCATGACTTTCCCTGACTTTCCATGACTTTCCATATGCGCGGACACCCTGCAAATATTAAGGAGAATGCAAGCATGTTGAGAATTTCAACTATCAACAATGAACACATGAATCAAAATTGATAGGTAAATTTCAATCTTAGCCACCCAATAGTTAATTTTGATTTCATGGCATTACAATGAAATTTTTATTGCTGTATAATGTTCATAATTTTTGGTATCACGTTTATTTTTTTATTAATTCATCTTTTTTTTCTTCTTGTTAAATATTCCTATGATATCCAGCTAATGGTAGAATTTTGTCTTTGCACTGTGGCTAAGTTGCTTTTGTACTATTTGCAGTTTTGCCAAGTCTTTTTTGGATCTTATTTTGCTAGAATTACTTATTGATTTTGTATTGCTGAATAAAATTTTTAATTTATTTAGTTTTAATAAGTGATAAAGTTCAACATTATTAAAGCATAAAATTACAAAAATATTGCATAAATGTACCCTTATTTTTCAAAACATGCTTAAGGTTTCAGATTCTGATGGCTAAGCAGCTGCCATAAGAAAGGCTGCTTAACATCAGAAGCTCAGAACGTTTTCTTCACTGAGAAAGTTTTACCTTTTACTCTGAAGCATGAAAATACAATATTTTGAAGTTTAGTGTTTTAATAAAGGTAGTATTTTTCCCAAGAAGTCATTAAGTGAAAAGATTCAATATCTCAATTTTTATTACATTTATTAACATCAGCAGACTACTGCCAGAGCCAGATCCATCATTTAAATAATTTTCCAGTGGGTAAAGCAACTCTCAAGTACGCAAACCAAATTACATGACAAAATATTTTTTTTTAAGTGAATTGAATCGGTGAGTGCATAAACAACGTAAGTCAAATTGTTCAGGACAGAGAGAAAAAAATGTCTTAATTCTAGCATAGTTTCTACGGTCAACATTCAAATAAAAGGCTCTGGATCTTACGAATTAGGAACTTGAGCGACGTGGTTTTTGACCTCAACACCTATCCTGCCTCCCACAACTTGTTTCCACTAAAGATGAATTTTTGAATTTTTGTGACTGATGTTGTTTTTTCACTACCCAAATTAACTGCTCAAAGCCTGAGGCAGGGCAGTTACCCTTCATGAGCCCTCCAAACATTAAGCTTGCATGCGGTCCTCCAATACAGCTCCTGTTACGTGTGTGGCCCTTCAATGAAAAAGGTTGTGCAGCCCTAGTCTAGATAAAGTATGAAAAATTACCTCTGATGTTCTACTCGAACTACTTCAACACTGCTGTCATCATCATCATCAGTGAACAGACACTCTAACTGAAGATCAGGAGCAACAGGCCAGTTACTGCCTTTTGCTTTATTATTGCAATTTTTGGCTTGGAATCTTTCACTGTTTTGACTTGATGATGGTTCTAAACAAAAAAAAAAAATCATGTGAGGAAAATTTCTAAGTTATGAAAGACATATATAAATAAATAGACTCGACCCCCCCCCCCCCCCCCCCCAATGAAGAATGAGAACTCAAACATTTCTAACTGCGGCCTTCGTGGCAGACAGACAGGTAGAAGAAGCTGCTTCATATGCCACAGGTTGTGAGTTTGATTCCCATAGGGGGGAGGGGGGTTCTCACTGGGAGTTATTTCGCTCATTTGAGACGTAAATTCTGTTCTAACTAGTGCTATTTGTTCCACATAGTACTTACTATGGATCACGGTAAAATGACACTTCCAGTTCATCATTGAAATGTCTACATATTGTTGGAGACAAGAGTAATAATTAATTTTTTAACTCATTTTAGATAACTTTTCAGAATATATTGTACACTGCTGGCCACTCAAATTGCAACACCAAGAAAGACGAGAGATATCAAAACAAATTTTATTGTGTAGATCAGGGCTGTCACTGGCGGCCCACGGGCCGCATGCGGTACGCCAACACATATCGTGCGGCCTGCCATTATTCAGCAGATTTTTTTTCGAAATTTTATGGTATCGGGAAGCATCGAGACTACCATTCTTGGTCAAACTGCGGTTCCCGAAATTTTCTCTCGATCGCTCTTCACTCCTTTCATTGTATTGGGAGAAAACATATAGGGGGGACATCTAAAGGTCAAGGTCAAGCAGTCCTACCCTGAAAGTACCCAGGCATGTGTCGCTTCAAACAAATTCTTAGAAATAGTATTGCCTGGCGTTGGTAATACCAGGCGGGGGAGACAGGGATAAGTAAAACCTGCCAGTAATTGGTTCAAAATAAACAGGGGGGGGGGGGGCTCACTGACACTCTGGTTTTTGTTCAGAATTTGCTGTCCTCAACAATCCTCTCTTTTCCATTGATGATCTTGATTTGGCTCTAGTAGTTGACTGCATATATTTCATCTTCCATCATGAGTAAAAAACGAAAGATTGAGAGCGAGAATCGTATGTTCCAGGACCGCTGGGAAACCCAGTACTTTATTACAAATAGGAAGGACAAACTCCAGTGCATGATTTGTATGCAAATTGTGGCCGTGTGCAAGGAATACAATGCCAAAAGGCATTATACGAGTCTTCACGAAGGGAGCCACGGTAAATATCAAGGAGAAGCAAGATCTCTTATGGTTTCAGAGGTGAAGTCAAAACTGCAAAAACAAACTGGTGTGTTTACTCAAGTAAAATCTGACCAGTACAATGCTTTGCATGCAATTTCACTTGAGCTTGCTAAAGCGAAAAAACCTTACACTGATAGCGTCTTGGTTAATAAGTGTGCTGTAGAAATGGCAAAAGCATTTGGTGATAGCAAAATTGTTAAGCAATTTGATTCGGTTCCAGCTTCTCATCAGACCGTCCAGCGAAGAGTTGCTGAAATGGGTGATCAAATACAACAGAAATTGTCCAGTGAGATTGAAAAATGCTGTTATTTCTCCTTGTGTATCAACGAGAGTACAGACCAGTCGGACGTTAGTCAACTCTTGATTTTCATTCGCACTGCAAAAGAAGACTGAGATCAGAGAGGAGCTCCTTACCATGTGTTCTCTTCACTCCACAACAAAGGGTACAGACATATTTGAAGCAGTGCTGAAAGCGGTCAACAGTGTCAGAGGTTTTGAAAAGTATTCCGCCATAGTCACAGGAGTTGGTGCAAAGGCAATGGTAGGACTAAATATCGGATTGATTGGATGTTTGAGAAAAAAAGGAATGAAATGCCCTGCACTTCATTGCATGATTCACCAGCATGCTTTATGCAGGAAATCGATGAAGCAAACTGAAACCCTCAAAAAAGTTATGAAAGCAGGCTCGGACTGGCCCGCCTGCCCGCAAGCCCTAGGGCAGATGCGCCCTTCTTATTGAACAATACGGACGCCTTCTCCGAAACTAAAAAATATCTTGATCAGAAAATGAGAGCGTAAGTTATCCAACGCTGCTTCGAAAGCGACATGATGTACCACACACAGTGAGTTAGTGTTGCTTTCAGTTGCAAACAATACCCAGCAAAAGGTCGAGTGACCACCCGGAGCGCCAAAATCAATGCTTGTATGTTCGACCTTGAATGATTACTCGACATTTTCTACGGAATCGGGAGTTTTATGGTTTTATTGCCGAAAGATTAGACCCAAGTGCTCCCCTGTTCCCATTTTGCAACGGCGTGTTTGGATCTCAGAATACTGTGTATAAGCAGACAATGGCAAAGTGGGGAGTTAAGATAAAATGTAAACAAGCTGGCTGGAAAACATACAACTTAGGCTGGAAAACATACAACAAGAGAGGAGGCGGTAGGCCCTGGGCATAACTATGGCTTAAGCTTTACGCCAGTGATCTAAAAAAAGGGAAAACAAGACAAAAACGGGGGGGGGGGGGGCGAGCGATTCGGGAGTGATCGTGACTCCACAGACTAGCCATTTCCTTATCATTTCAGTCAAATTTAGTTTACTATTTGGAGCTCTGGTGCGATTTATGAAAAAACAGAAGTTATTTTTTCGGCTATTGGACATCTCTATGATTTAGGTGAGAAATGAAACCGATTTTTATCTATTGTTTGCCA
>JAXGGA010006169.1:0-71808 GCA_038373865.1 Uloborus plumipes
GCTCAGTTTTCTTTAAAGGAAGCAGAAGTCTTTTATTTGTTTGTATATTTTCATTATGTCATGTCTGTTACCTTAATTACTTGCATAAAATAATTTTTTAAATTCATTATTTCAGCTAGATAATTTAGTTTAGTGGGATTGTACTCTAAATCAAGTAGAATTTTTAATAATTTTGTAGAATTTTTTGCCCCACAATTTTTTTTTCTTAAAATGTCATGTCTGTTACTTGTCATGTCTGTTACCATATTTAGTAACAGACATGACAAATCAGACATGAAAAATTTAAAAGAGAAACTGTACGAAAATTATTAAAATAGTGTAATATAAGTATGTTTGATTAATTATTTTGCAGAATTATACTTGATCCATAGATTTTTTTTACACACTTCAAATTTTTAAATGACACCCAATTTTGAAAATGACCCATAGTTAACTGAAGTGGAGTACAGAGTGAATTGATGCCGAAGGCCCTCTTAGTACTGCTTTTTAGGGGAAATAAATTCCCTTTTCAGGTAAAGTTGGTCGCAACTCATGATTCAGTCATACGACATTCATTCATTGTTTACTTTCTTCGAATTAGCAACATATAGCAATGGCGTTCAATTTTGACATCTCTGAATTAATAAAATATACGCTTTTCTTCGCAGCCGATAAATAAAAATGTAGCAATGAAATAATATTGTTCTATTTACTATTTTGTTTCATTATTGTTGCTCACACGATCTTAATTGCTACGCAAAAGCTCAGATGTTCATTTTGATAGCGTTGACCCATCAGAGCGATAAATGGCGAATCTATTCGTAGAGACATTTCATTTTGATGCCCCAGAATGAAATGTACAGTAATGAAGCGATGGTGTTCAACGGAAAGACGATTGACAACAAAACATATTAATTTCTTTAGTAAAAACGAAATGAGCATATATAATCGTTTGGTACTAAAGAGCAATACA
This sequence comes from Uloborus plumipes, assembly GCA_038373865.1. NCBI lineage: Eukaryota > Metazoa > Arthropoda > Arachnida > Araneae > Uloboridae > Uloborus > Uloborus plumipes. The sequence goes on from JAXGGA010006169.1 coordinate 953, forward strand.
AGTACGAAAAAAATAAACAAAACTACAATATTACGACGACCAACTGTAAAATTTTGTTTTCATTTACACAACATTAAAAGGTAATGTTCTTTTTATGTTAAATTTCACACATTGATAATATTTCGATAATTGGGAATCTGCTGTGGTTGCCAAATTTTTGGCGATAATTACTTTATTTTGTTGCTCTTTAGTTTATGTTTGCAAAGGAAGTATTTCCCTCGCTCATAAATTGGACACAAAGATTTAACGCCAATAGTGAAAGATAACCAGACTTCCAATCACCGAAATCTTCCCTTTTTTTTTCTAATTTCACACATACGTTTAATACTTGAAAGTAAAATAATGGGCCAACTGAAAAAAAGCTGCGAAATAATGTGAGAATTCTTATTAAAAAACTCGCCAAATCAACTTCAAAAGCTCCATTAGCATGTAACATAATAAGTTTAATAAATATATCGAGCCATTATTATCATTGAAATTTAAATTAAAATGCAAAATAAGAGAAAAGAAGCAACTATGAAGACGATGCAAGCTTAAAATTTTAATCTTCGCTTAGGTGGTAAGAAAATACATCGCCAAGTTAAAAAACGTACCTATAACTGAAACGTACATACTACCAAAGATCTCGGTTATTGAAATATTCTCAAAAGCTTTACGGAGAACTTCCACTAAAATGTAAAAAAATCGCCAAATAAATTAATTTGACCATCTAAACTCATCAAAAGTTTTGATGGAACTATCGTTCCAAAATCGCCATTTATCGCTCTGCGGTGCCAGTGTCGTTTCATAGTTAATTAATAATTAGAATCAATTAAAATGAAAAATAATTCGCTAACTAATTAAAATAAGCCGTTAAAATGCAGAATAAACCAGCAAATCGAACGAGCTATTAAATAACGTTAAAATATACTAAAATAGAATTGAATGCCAAATTGTAAAATGGTCGCCAACAAATTAACTTTTAATTTTGTCTTTTATTATTTGATTTGTAGAAATGTTAGTTACCATAAAATTCGATAGATGTCGCTGGAAAAGGACCTCCGTTTTTATCCCAAGGATTTTGATCAAATGAAGCAGCCTGTATAAAACGCTATCTAGTGAAGCCTTGCCTAGGTACATGGAAAGGCTTAACATCTCTCACGCTCAAAATGATTAGTGCTTTGATTTTTAAACATTTGCACAAAAAGAAGATAATAAAGAATTTCGAAAAAAATTTTTTTTTTTTAAGTTTAAAACGCATGGATTTTTTTAAGTCATGTAAAGCACCAAGTTCCGAATATAAAAAAGGTATAAAACAGAGTGCAAGCGGTACAAAAAGAATGATTGACGCATTAAGTAAAACTGTACTTCCTTTATATGCTTCGTCGTCAAGAAGGAGAGTTGTCCGATTAATGGAATTGCGATTTTGAAACTAAAAATATTCTAAGAAGCGGATATCCATTGTTCGGGATCAAAATAACACATTGCATTGGTACGGTTACATGGAAATTCATTATAATAAGCGTGAAATTGTTTTAGCCTGCATTCTTATAGCAGGGCTCGACTTCATTTGCCAAGGCTTATAAAAATATTGTAATTAGTTAAAGAGAATTCGAGTGAAAAAAAAGTAAAATCTTCATTTAATTGCATGTTTTTTTAAATTTTATTTCATGTTTCTTTTTTTTTGGGGGGGGGGAGGGGTTATTAGCAATTGAAGTGAATTGTAAAAACAATTTCAACGTTGAATACTTTATGTCAACCTTAAACTGAAGCAAGAACAAAAAGAATCAAAAGCCTTATGCCCATATCAACGAAAAGTGGACCTGCATTAAAATTCTTTTAACGAACATATAACTATTGAAAAATCAGAACCATCCACAATATTGATCTGAATACGTTTATCAAAAGCGCGTTTTGATAGAGACGCCGGTAATACAAAATGCATTATCACTTGCCCTAGCATATCCCAAGTCTCGTACCCTGTCAGAAAATCGGAAATAAAAATATTTGTTTTGTCTATATTTCCTCGTGTAATCGCGAAAATATACGATCAAGGGCTATTTTTGAAGAAGTACAGAGTCTGATAGTAATTGCACCCATATATCATGCTGTCAAACTCTTGAAGGATTTTTCTAAGTTTAAAATTACTGTCGGGAAAGGACATCGCTTTTAAATTCAATCATCTGATGGAAACTCAATTTTATTAGAAATGTTTTATAGGACCGATGGACCTAAAAGGAAAACAAAAATCTTTGAATGTTAACGCTTTTTTTCCCTTTGCAAAGATCATATTAACTAAGTAAAAAGTATTTTTACTAATTAATTTTTAAAAGATGAATGAGTACATTTGAAAATTATACTTATAATTTCTCAGAGATGGTTTTGTAACAACTCCATACATTTCTCAATACTTTATCAGGCTTTAAAAGAAAAACATCGTTTTAAAGATTTTTTTTCCACTCTTTTTGGCGAAAATTAAACAGTTCACATTTTAGTACTTCTGTCCCAAAAACAGTATTATTATATTTTTATTACAGATTACTTCAATGCATAGTGTCTCGAAAGGGATAACTATCGATGAAGTTTTTTTGAAGACTATTTGTATTTTAAGAGTTACCTTATTGATTTTTAAATAAAACCCCCAATTCATCTTGAGTCAATATGAGTCGGAGGTACGTAGGCAGGGCAAATGTCAAGTCTTTGACGTATCTGGGACAACAGCATTAGTACTTTTAAAAGAATTGAATGACGCCAGAGATGCTTAGTTTGCTTAGTATTCCATAATGAGCCAATATTTAGAAAAGTGCCAATTTGAAGTTGGAGTTTTTTGAAAAAAAAAATTTTTTTGCAGAAAAAAAACTAATATTGGATTTCAAGTCTAAATTGGGTCTAAATGCAATAAAATAAAAGGGGGGAGGTCAAGGAAGTTATTTACCTCCTCCTTAGATCACTCACTTTTAAGCCGTTACAGATCTGATGAATGCTACAGATCTGATGTTAATATGAGTTACATATTTGAGTTTATGCTTTCAGTCTTCGTTAACATCTTTAAATATGATATCATTTCCTTGCATTTTTAACATAGAATTAAGATAATTATATTTAAATACATATATAAGGCTAAAAAATCAAATTTCATTATAGAAAAGCATTTCTTGGAAATAAAAATGAGCGATAAGGTTTTTAGATAAAATAAATTATGAGATTACCAAATCCAAGATAATAAAACATTTGTTTTGTTTTGAAACAATACACAACTTCAACTTTTTCAACGCACAACTCTGCTGCTTGCTTTTCTTTAATTAGTTGCAGGAAATTTAATTTATTGATCAGAAATTCAAATTTAGCATGCTAGTTATTATCTAGCGAAGTAGTTACTATTTAGCGAAGTTATGAGAAATTGAAGCACCAAAAAAAAATAATAATAAATAAATAAAATAATAATAATTAATTAACTTAATTTCTACAGCGTCAATTTTTCTTATTTTACTAACTTCTACTAGGTGACCCGTGCGGAATTCCGCAAAAAAAAAAAAAAAAAAAACTCTAAACTTAAAATTAAATAGGACCATTTTTATTGGCTTCATTTGCACAACATCGCCATCTACTGCCGTCGTTCTGACAACTTTTCAAAGAGATCAAAGACACGTTCACTTTTACAACTACTACAAAAGTGATACCCTATATTAAAATCAAATACCCAAGGCTACTACTAAACTAAATACTAACGTTATCGCAAAACAACCATAGTATTTTGAAACAATAAAAGTTACGATTAAGGTTTACCGAGCTAAGCCTTGGCTTGAAATGTCGCATTTAAAATTGAATTGAACAACAATGTAACGATTTTGACAGTTGAGCAAAAAATTTAACTTTTCCAAACTTCAATCGCTTATAAGTCGCTTAAACGTGGATTTTCGAGATTCTCGTTACGCGGCGCTAGCGGAGAAACGTTCTAAAGAACGCATTTTTTTTAATCTTTCGAATGAAATCAAAATGGAGACGATACGACAATTATTTCGCTAGATAGAGTCAATTTTGTGCCCAAAAATTGAAGTTCGAATAAAAAACGAACCGACACTTTTTAGAGGGTGGGTCTAATTTTCGTCAATAGCCTGCGGGATAAGCTTCAAAATCATAAATTTTCTTGCAATTCGATAAAGAAATGAGCGAGTTTCGACCGGGTATAGGATTCGGCTTAGAGAAATAATATATGGAGATTGTTAGGTCATACAAACCACAAATGAAGCATTGTGCAATGAGTTACCGCCCGTAAGCCAGGGCTGAGGCAGAACTGTAGCAAATGCACCCACAGCTCGATCATATAGCATCCTAAGACTGCAGTCTTAGCTCCTGCTACAAATGGAGCAATTGTACTGAAACTCATTGCTTTTCATTTTTTAAGAACAAAAATATTCAATATATGGCTAAAACCTATGATTTTTGCTTTTTATAATTCTGAAATGTGTGAGTTAGTTCTGTAACACATTCGCTGTTTTACAATGTTACCGCTCTGACTGTTATCGATCTAACAAACTGACAAAGTTTTTTTTTTATTTCCGAGTCGATCGCACTAAACCAAAATCAAACACGTGGTTTTTTCACTTGTAATAAAGGACTATACTTATGTATAAAATAATTTTTAAAATAATAAAAACAGCGCATTTTAGAGCGTGTTACCGATCTGATGACTCAAATAACACACATTTTATAAAATCACTTTAAAAAATCTTACCTACAATTTTAGATGCAGAAATGCAAATTTTTAATTACGATTCGATAAAACATCCCACCAAGTACTCAGTATCACGTGGTATAGGTGCAAGAAATGATTTTGGGAACCTAAACATAGATCGGAAGTTATTGTTAACACTCTGACGGCGGAACTTGGGAGACGCTTATTTCGCATCGGCTAGAAAATCAGAAATCGATTAAAACAAAAATGAAGTAAAATATTAACAAAGGGGTAAAAATAGAATCGTTTTTGTGCTAGTGCGTTTTTTTTTGGGAAGTTAGAAAGTGCGCACGACCTGTTTGCATGCTAAGCTGTGCTACTGGGGACACGTTACCGATCTGATTTTTGATGTATAAAAACAATATTTTCTGAAGAAAAAAAAATTTTTTCTGATGTTATTAGATGAAATGAAATCAGAAACTTGTCTTCTTTCTGGGGAAAATTGTTTTTTTAACTAGTTATTGAAATACTAGTGAAAATTCACTTGGGACTCAAATTGGCACTTTTCTAAATATTAGCTCTAATACTATGCATAAGTCATCTTGGAAAAAGTACCTTTAAATCAAAAGAGAACATAATATCAGTCAAAAAACAAAAATAAGGTATAAAACAAAATACATCTATTTTATTGTATCCTATGCCTAAATTCGGTGTTTAAGTAACATGCGTCATTTTAAATGAAAACTTACTATCAGAAACGCTTGAAAAAGGGTGACGCAATGAATTACCGCCCCGGGTTGCCCCCCTCCCCCAGCTAGCTACCCTTGCTCTTGCTAGGTACGCCACTGGTGCAAGTCAATATAGTTTTTGCAATGTTTTTAAAAATATTCTCGTCTCGCACAACTTTCGATTAGGTGACATTTTGCTTTTGAATTAAAAAAAAATGCACGCTCAATTTTCATTCTTCCTTTTAAAGAACGAAAACGTCGGCGATAATACAGTTGAATTCTGTGAAGACGAGAAAAAATTGAAATAAACTGTAAGTGTAAAGAAACGCTATATACCAATATCAAGACTTCTTTTCAAAAGAAGGCTTAGAATGAAGTAACATATCACAGATGGTGTTGTTTACCCCCAAGGGAAAATATTAAATCTTCACTTGAAACAAAACTTGCTTAAATTACACAGGCCTACATTTTTTTTTTTTTTTGTGCCTAGGATTTTTGAGCAGATTTTATTTACATTTTTATTGCTAAATCTGAATATGCAAGCAGTTTTTCTGTATCAGCTCTAGATTTTTAGATAAATTCATTTATCTGTCAATGCTTTTTTCTATGTTTAAAGCTCAAGTATGAGTGCTATAAAATTTATACAGGGACATATTCTTGTATATTTTCCTTATTGTATGTTTTATTTTGAAACAAATTAAATTTAAAATAATAATATTTATGAAATAACTAATTATTATTTAAAATAATAATTATTTTTTAAATTTATCTATATGTATAAAAATGAATATATGTATATTTGTTTGTTCCTTATACAAATCCATAGTTTTCGTCGGATTTGCATCAAACTTGGCACAGAGGTTCCTTGGTGCACTAGTTTTAAATTTTTAAAAACTCCAATAAGCTCAAAATTCAAATTTTTCGTCTCAAAATGGCCATTTTCTTTCAATTTTAAATAGACAGCGTAATAGAGTCTTTAAGAATACAAATTGAAAACACTTAACACATTTAAATGCGATTATTTTCCGACAAAGATTATGATTAACAATAAATTACCAATTCAAGGCTCACCTTTTTCATTTTAGCATGAAATAAGTTGAAAACAATTACTGTTTCAATTATTTGCATTCAACACTATTTGAACCACTATGTTGTATTAATAAGCACCTGGGCAACGCCAGGTAATAACCCTAGTTTATTATGAAAAGAAGACTAACAATATAAGATATATAACTGACTGGTTGACCTTGTTTCTTGTGCATCTTGGATAGCAGAGACAAAACGCAACACTGGGTTAGAAAAGAGTGGCTTAGGACAGCAAACAAGGATGTTTAGGAAAAGAATATCATCAATGATCCTTTAGTTCCAAGAGAGAAGATCATCTTTCTACCACTGCATATCAAGCTGGGTCTAATGAAGCAGTTTGTAAAGGCTCTTGATAAGAATGGATCATGCTTCGCATATATAGGGGTAAAAATGCCTCAGCTGAGTATGGAAAAAATTAAAGCAGGGATATTTGATAACCCACAAATAAGACAGTTGATTAAAGACACTGGCTTCATGAATTCAATGACTGAGATTAAACAAAAAGCCTGGAATTCATTTGTTTCAGTTGTTCAAAATTTTCTGGGTAAACATAAAGCTGAAAACTATGTTGAATTAGTCAATGAGATGCTGAATAATTTCAGATCACTTGGGTTTAACATGAGCAGAAAGGTGCACTATTTACACAACCACTTAGACAATTTTCCTGATAATTTAGGAGACATTAGTATGGTGAAAGATTTCACCAAGATATAAAATGCATGGGGGATTGCTATCGAGGAAGATGGGATACTCACTTGATGGCAAATTACTGCTGAATTTTAAAACGCGGAATTGTTCTAAAATACGCTCAAGAATGTCATGCAAAAGAAGTTTCCGAATTGTTCAGTGAGTAACTAGTTTATATGAGGACTTTTTCTGTTTTCTATTGTATATAATAAATAATATCTGTGTAATATAATAAAAGATAATTGTTTAATTTGATTTTTTTAAACCATGGTTTTTCTTTTCAAATAGTGTTAGGTACAATTCATTAAAATGCTAATATCTTAAAAATTCGAGCTGATAGGCAAAAACTAATTGCATATTTGAATTCAGGGCGTCAAATTCATAAGAAATCACCTCCAAAATCTTCGGCACCAAAACCACTGTTGACCAGTGTTATTATTTAGGAAACTATGTCCGATTTCGCAGAATGTGCCAATGGCTGCGCATTACTGGAAAGAAATGTATTAACGTTATTTTTTCTTTAAGTTTTCACTTCGTATTCTACCTGTATTCGTTTTGCTTCTTCTACGGCAACAAACTGTTCTGATAATTTGTGAAATCATGCTTACGAAATTTCAGCTGTGTTCTTTAAAGAGCAGTTTTCTTCACTGTCATTTCTTTATTTTAATGCACTTATAACTTGGCCAAAGAAAGTATATGATCAAAAATATTGTTTTTACAATTTGATCAGGACATTATATTTGTTTCCATTTTTTCTAAGCTTATTTAATGATTGATATAATTTATTACCGCCAAAGAATAAGTACAAAAAATCTCTTGCGCAAGATAGAAGTAATAAATATTAAATGTATACATGTAGGGTAAAAGCACCGAAAATCTTTTGCTATCATCACTTACAACTTTCATGAAAAAGAAAAAAAAAGTGTGACATCAAAGTTAAGTCTCTATTATTAGGAGCGTCAGAACTAATCCAAAAATTTTACCGAAAAGTTTTAGTTAAAAAAAAATCATGAAGAGAGTTTTGTTTTTTAACACAATACGCTTCCTATTATTGGGTTAAGGCCCAATTAAGGGGACCTGACTCATCCGACATTTTGGCTCGAAAAAGACACGTGTGGTTCCACTGGTGTGTATATATAAACTGCGTTGAAGAAAACTAGTGCTATATATATACAAACTTCAGATGGCTGACATGATAGAAGTTTAACTGTTCCAACTAATAAAATAAGGATATTTCATTCATTTAAATTGTAGACAAGAAACAAGGATGAAAATGGGTTTCTTTACCGGAAATTATATCCTCATAAGCTAGTATTTAATTTGAGAACTCAGTTATCCTACTAGATTTACTCAATGTGGCGTATTTTGACGACATAGCTACCATTAATTAAACTAACGAATTTCCAAACACTTTAAACGAGGTTGGATCCAAGGCCGTCTTGAAACCAAAATGTCGGATAAGTCGGCCTGTCCTCTTTAGGGGTTATTGGGTAGCTCAAAAATTACACTAGAAAGCAAGTGTTCGCATTTCATCAATGACTTTCGCTTCAAACGAATGATCTGTTTTCGATTACAATAGTGGCATATATGAGCTTATTAGGGTCTTTCTTTTCGTCGATTCCACTGTTCACTCAACAATGCGACATGAATTCTATAGGTCTGTTTTTGAACTGTGAAACAAGCAGTTGTCTACAATCCAGAGCTACAGTTCAGACCACTGTCTCTGGTCACAACACAAAGTTTCAAGAAAGTCTTTTACACAAAGTTTTTTTTTCACAAAAAGGGGTGAAAAAAACCTTTACATTTAAATAAAAGGAAAGAAACAGTTATTACAGTAATTCATCTGCCTTCTACAAAAAAAAAAAAAAAAAACTATATGAATGAATTAAAGAGCTCATTTATAGATTTACGTTCGAAGAAAAAAATCAAAAATGACAACTAAAACAAATCCAGCTTGATATTGTTTCCGTACTGTTGACTGACTCAATAATAATTCATTACTGAGTCCGAGGCTGGGAATTTTGATTGACAGTAATTGAAGCAATCTATCATTTTCCTCAATCACAATCTGTTTTTTTTATCTCCCAGCGTCCGTATTAACTGGTGCGAAATAATTATACATTCTTCCTTTCTTTGGGGAAGATTTTTAATTTCACGGATTAACTTCAAGGCGTAATTAGCTGTCGAATTTTTTAGATAGAATTTCGAAGAAAATCTATCTGTTGTACTAATGAAACTGTGTATAAAATCAATTTAAATAGTAAGTATTTGTATTCTATCTATCATGTACATATTATTAGAAATGCGAAAGTTAATTCTCCCTATAAGAAAGAAATAATCTAATAATGTTTTTTTTTTTTTTTTTTTTTTAATCTTTTGACTTATAGCAAATTAAACTCAGTTTTTTTTTTATTTCAAGATCAATGAGCTGTTCCTACCCTTTTTTTTGTTTTACTTATCAGCTTAATACTTGATTTAAGTTTCCTGGAAGATGTAATAACGTAAATAAGTGTCGTATTATTTTCATTAATGATTTAACTTCTTGAAAACGCGATGCTTTCCTCACAATTTTATTTAAATGTCTGGGAGTATTTTTTGCTAGAATAAATGAATAATTAAATCATTATCAGTTTTAAAAATATGAGCAGAATTAAAAAAGCTTGCTCATTGTAAGGAATTTGGAAATATCTGTAGTAAACTTGATTTGACCTGGGGCCAACACCGTTTCCAATGCAGTACTGAGATAAATTCCATCTTCGATAAACACATAGACTGCACAATCATTTGAAAACAAGTTTTTAATTCAAACACAAACTTCAGAAAATATACACCAAAAACACTACATGTACTTTAACAATACACAGCCACTACGTCCATTCTCTGCCCACCAACACACCTGTTCGGCAGGCAGCACCCAATACCTTCCTCTCTCCAGTCTTGTTGCCATTGTTCGTTCACAAATAATTCACGTTCCCAGACGAACGGACAGATGCACTGTTCCGCCAGCATCCTAAGATCTTTACCCCTTTGTATGAGAAAAAGAAAAAAAATAATAGCATTCAATCGCTTACGCATGTTTCAGGATTTCAGGCAACTCCGTTTTCAATGAAAAGCAGTGAGCTCTTATGCATAAAGATATCCAATAAAATAATTCTGAAAGTTTTAATCGGATGTCTGTATCCAAAAACTAACTACTTTGCATTAAAAAAATTCCTTGCAACCCCAAACAAGTGTATGCAGTTCTCTGAAAACTTTTGCTCTTGGAGGTTATTTATATTTTTTTCATGTAATATATCCATAGTACGGAGAATTTTTTTTTTTTTTTTTGCTCCAATGAAGATAATATCTTTAGTCAATTTCACCACGCTTATAGTTTTTAAACCTCAACCTAGTTTTTCCTTCTCATAAAAGATAGTTACATCAGTCTTAATGTAAAAAGAACTACAATCCGCTTAAAAAGACAAATAAATATTCATAAAATTCTTAAAGATAACTTTAAAAAAATAACAAACATCTGTATAAATGCTTTGTTCTGTTGTCAATGTCTCAAGTATATCTATTTAACACTCAATGCTTATCAGAAACGAACAAGAGAGAACTTGTGTGATAAACCCCATGCTAAAAGTTTTAGATAGATGTGATGATGGCTGTGTATAGGGATGTTTACGTCTTCTCTCTGCTAATCTTACATCTGTTCATACGTGGTAATATTTTAACTTATATCTTTTGATTTGGTTATTAATTTGATTGAAATCCTTTGAGTCAAGCAAGTCTAGTTCTATCGTTATACAAATTTATTTTTGTAGCAATAAATATATAGCTTTTAAGATGTTAACGTATATAAAGTATTAATGCATAGCAATATTTATTAGATACTGTCAGTTAGGGTAAATGGAAACGATATTTCAATACTTCAGCAAAAGATATTTCCCTACCTGTTGGATAGATTGCGAGATACAAGTGTGCGCTACGAATTTAAAAATTTTATCTGTATAAATTTGAATTAATGCCTGCTTATTAGAAAAGGAAACCAGCTGAAGAGAACCAAATGTTAGAAGATGAAATTATGTTTTAATTAACTTAACGAGGGGGGTTCCATTCATACCGCAGAGTTGGTAGAAAATATAAATTATGATTTTCTTCCCAAAGTGGGTAAAACGTAGGTATAAAACTATGGCAGGGATTCAAATGAAACAGCACTGCAATCGCTTCGAATTGCAATCGCTATTGGAAGTGAATTACATTATCATCAACTTAAATTGGCATGACGTCACTACGGGTGGAGCCAATAAGAGCTCACAAGCACTCAGCGATCTCCTCTTATTCGCCAAGTAGTCTGTGACGTTTTATCTAGCTCGCTTTTCATAGGCAAACGTCACGCTGACGTCACGATGTTTTTATCAAGAAACGTTCTAATGTAATTCATTTCCAGTCGCGATTGTAATTTGCGATTGCCTGTTTCACTTGAATCCCTGCCTATAAGTCCATCAAAACATAAAATATAAAAAAAAAATGGAAGTCTCGCTTCTACCGTAAAAAAATAAGAGATCTTATGTGAAACTACGTCAGTTGTTTCCCTTTATGTCTCGGAAAGCACCTAGTTATCTACGAAGTTACCTTGTAACCTTTACAGCGAGCGACCGTATTGACAAAGGCGGATTCAGAAATATTCCAAGGGAGGGGCGATTGATTTTTTTTTTCTTACTTGCCCTTTTTTTGCCATTTTTGTTAACACATGTTGATGACAGATGTTTTTGTCTTACATTTCGAAACATTTCCAGATCAGAGCCAAGAATCCCCGCACCCTTTCCCTGAATATCATCAAAGATCAACTAAAGTTGCCTTTTTGAACTTCAAAATCTAAAAACTGCTGGAGAAGAGTCTCTTAAGGGAGGTGCAATCGCGCCCATTGCCCCTCCCTTGTATCCGCCCTTGCGTGTTGATGATCGCATATTTTATATCTCTAATAATCCATCAAACAATGGTGGCTTTCGAGCAATTGTTTATAAGGCCAGCAGAACTAATTGAATATCCTCCTAAGGTTGCTCAGACGTCATTACCTACAGGTTTATATTTATATGTCACTAATAACATAAATTATGCGGATTGTTTTCATTTATTTCACGTTTTTAATTACACATACTATTACTAAACTTTAGGTGGTGGTTTCAACCTTCTATATCTTAATATAAACTTTGAATAAAGAGGTAAAATGCAATTCTTATAAGGCATCTCTGTAAAGTAAGGATGTTAATGGGTGATTCTCTGTAAACTGGTAATTGGCTGTCCGGACTGAGTATTTTAAAAATAATAAAGTGTAATAAAGTAATTATTGCTCCTTATACAAGTTAAGCATTAATACTTTGTGGCCTAATTGTATTTGGATTGATAACATCTTAATATTTTTTTCTAGAAATTATCTAAACGCCAAAAACACAGTCCCCTGGCTGTCCCAATCCCATAGTCTAACTGTTAAAGATAGTATTTCAAAAAACCTATTAACACTACATAAATTTGGCAATTAATATCTAAAAATAGAATAATGAAGCTATATTTTTCTTATGAAATAAGGTATAATTATGTATTTCTAAAGCTTAAAATTGTCATGTAAATTCTGTCCGGAGTTTTTTCAAACAGTCCCCTGCAACAAATTCAAAGCTGTAATAGGAAAAATCTATAACTTTTGCAAATCCTTTTTGGCATGAAGTTTGAAGTAATCAGTGTGAATTTGCCGAAATCGCCGAGAACAGTGTTGAAACGCTACTTTGCTTAGTTTGAGAGCTACATTTGTGATGAAAATATGCATCAGGGTCGTTGCGAAAACAGTCCTCTGGGAACTGATTTTATTAATGTAAATTAATTTAACTATAAAACATATTAGTTATTATGTCCACGATTTGTGCCTAAATTTATAGGTAATCTCGTATCTAGTTATGTTCCAATAGTTTTGCAGATATTACGCGACAAAGAGCAAAAACGAGGTCACCTGGCACAGTCCCCTGCCTACTTATAGAAGGCGGGGGACTTACCCCCTATCATGATTTATCAGAAAAACACAAACTTCAATTGGCCCTCTTTCAAACCAAAGTAATAGATTCATTTTCTGAGCAATAGTATTGTAATTATACTAATATTTCAAAAAACCGTGCCCGGACAGATTTCGTGTGAAAAATGACGAGTTTACAGAGAATCGCCCTAATAAGAAATGCGTAATCTTCTTTTGCAAAAAAGAAACAGAAGAAGAAACCTTTCCGAAAAAATATCTAATCAATTTCTGTAGAAAGCAGGGATTCATTTCGATCCGGTTTACATTATGCTAGCTTTTGTAAAATTATGATGACGCACGCAAGTAAAACGATCTTCGTGTTTACTTCAAATCTTTTTTTGTTTTGTTTTTTCAATCTTTGAATTTTAATATGTGAACTGTGTCAAACTGTTGCAACTAACCAAACTGTATTCGAAGTTTCACGTTTTTAAATCTAGCATTAAACTATAGATTGCGTTCTTTTGTTTCTTCCTTTCTTTCTTTTATCCATTTATTATTTTATGTTTTTATGCCAAAGGCTACTTCAACCATTATTCAAAGGCTACTTTTCTAGACACTAAAAGCCAGTTATTCGAAATCTTGAGCCGCATGGCTGAGATTTTGGTTACGATGAAAACATTTCTCGATTTAATAAATGTACTTTCAGATAAAACCAGAACTTTATCTCATTTTTATCAAATCATTGTTCTTTAGTCGTTATATTTGCGCAATAAGTTCTTAGGAAGATTAGACACGCATTTCAGATTCTCATTGAATACTTGTGCTTTAAAACCCTTATTTAATGCAATGATTCTTCATTCTAAAATGTCCATTTTAGACTTGTTATTGCTCGACAATTTTGTGTGCAAGAAAAATAGCCTGATAAAGGTTTATTTCATTTTTATTTTTAAAATGCAAGTATTTTTAATAAAACATGAGTTCATAAATATTTACCTAAATATCGAAGAAAATATCTTTTTAAGTAATAGAATAAAGAACTGTTGAAAAATGTACGTTACACAAACAATTTGCTTTCTTTTTATTTTTTCTTATATTTGTTTGAGACGAATTCTATGGTATGATTTATTGCTTAGTTACTTATTTTTAAACTATTTTTTATTTTTTAATTACCAGGATTTTCTGAGCCAATATCGCAAAAGTCTTGTTCAGATGACGAAATATTAGAAAAATGCTCCCCCAGTGACACTGCAGAATGGTTTAGAGTTACATGGCCGAATAAATCAGACGAATTAGAGAAGTTTTGTAAGTAAGTGAAGTTACACTTTTTTAAAAATAAAACAAATGAATTGTGTAATGAAGATATTTTTTATTACTTATTTTTTTATTATCAATGATCTTGATGAAAACATTTTCACAGTTTACCCCAGTCTTCGAGGCTGAAAAAAGCATTGTTTGATAATTTCTTGTTTTTTGCAACAAGGTTGGGCATTTGACAGATTCATCAAAATATCTAGAAAAGTTCTATCAATATATTTATCTTGTCCCCTAGCATTTAACCTTTTTAAAGTGCTTTTAATTTCCTTTGAACTGTGTCATTTTTTGAAAGGAATAAAAGCAATTCTGAATCTTCAGACACTATTCATATTATCATGAAGTAATCACCTAATGTCTTGTACTGTATATTTTCTGGAAACAAGGTTATGTAAGTGTTCAACATCTAAAGAAAATTATCCTACCAATATTGTCACCATTCTCTTGAATTTATAGAAAAGTCTTGTGATTAATTTGGACTTTATTTCTATTACTTAGAAAACTTACTGTAACAGGACTATAAATAAACATTAAGAGCCAATCAATATGATTATAACGCGATCTTTATTGATAATTTCTCTTTGAAATATGATAAAAAATAACAGTTTAAATATTTAATTAATATCACTTATTATTTATAACATTTCAGGCAGTTTATTTTATAATATTTTCAAGATTTTGTAACAGTGTTTTTCACCTGTTGTGAACACTGACTTTATGTGATTCTTTATAAAAGAAAAAAAAAATGTAAATTTACATTTACGTGCTCTCTTAAAGCATATAACGAGGAAAGGGATGGTATGAGTAATAGTCAATCATGTAATTTAGTCAAAAGTTCTCGTTATTATTATTGGAAATCACAAGTAAAACTTATATTGATCCATAGAGGGTTTTATACAAGAAAGCAACAAGAAAATGTAAGCATCCGTTAAAAATAAGATTGAAAGAAGTGTTTTATGCTTCGTTAAGCATTAAAAACCTCTACGAGTTTTTTCTAACTTCCCTGCAGTTTAACTCGCAAAAGCATGCTTCGCAGAGTAAAGTTAGCAATTTTACGGTTTAGACGTAAATTTTAGCAATATTATACTGCGAAAACAACAGTATACCACGGACAGCCGAGGTTTCAGTTTAAAACTAAAATACACGGTAAAAACTGTAAAATTAGCATTTTGACAGTTTATTACAGTAAAATTAGCAAATTTTACAGTGTAGTACTGTAAAATTAGCAATTTTAGTTTATTACTGTAAAATTAGAAATTTTTACAGTTTATTACTATAAAATTAACTGTTTTATACTGTAAAAACAACATTCATTTTTTACAGTGCATTCGCTAGGTTAAACAAAAACCATAATGCACATACTGATTTCTGCCAACATTTCCGAGAAATTCAAGGGGAGGTGTATCCGTCCTAGGTGTGGCAACGGGCCCACGTAGCCCACCTACGGATTCTCCCCATATTATAATTAAATTGATATGTCATAAATATATATTATTTTTTTTATAGTGTTGTTCTGAAAGAGATAAAATGCGAAGTTGGTTTCGGGAAACAATGTCCAGAAAGCAATTTTGTGAAATATATGGAAGGACTGGAAGGACTTGACATATTTTACTCCAATCTCTGTGGAAAATCTGGAGCTCTTAAACAAAGTAAGTGCCACAGCAGCTTCAAATTAAATTTATTGCAAATGTACATACAGATTGACACACGCCTTCGGATATTTTTACTTCAAAACGGATAGTTATTTTTGCATTTGTTTTGAATAAGGTGATTGAATAAGGCACATGGCACTCGAAGAAGTATTTTTGACCTGACATAAAAGAACTATGCCGTTTGTTGTCACCAATTGATTTCTAATTATTATTTTATCATACTTAGTGCTACTTACTATGTAAAGTATGCATTCATTCCTAATTAAATTTATTTCCAACAGAGTTAGGACATTTTATACAATTTCTCATTTAACAATCTTCACGATATTTTCTAGTAACATATAGCTATTCCTAATGTTTATAAATCACCTACTTCTCTTATGCTTACATGTTGGTATACTAGATTATATTCTGCAGCATTATGGGAAAATAATTACAGCCACTCTATGTAATAAAACTCTTTCTTTTCTGAGAAAACTTCAAAAATATTCTTTATTTAAGTTCAACATCTCACTAAACACTATTTGGATAAAATATATTGTGGTGTTTAGTTCTTTAACTGACTAAAAGCTATGATTTTTCACCTCGTGAATACTTCTTATGTCTCCTCACATAAGCATGAGTCCTTGAATGATCTGAAGTGTTCAGTTGTTAATTTATGCTCTTTTAAACATAAATACAGTGAACTCTCACTTATACGCCACTCATTTATGCGCCTTTTTCACTTATACGATGATTTTAAATGGTCCCAGCACATCCCTTAGCAAAAAAATGATAATATCATTTGTTTATGCGTCGCTCTATAGATAAATATTTCACTTATGCGCCGAATTTTCCCTAAAATTTAAAATTTTTTATTTATTATCTTTAAGAAACAAACATTTTTCTTCACTTTCCTCTTAAATCTTTTGCCTTTATTGCTCACGGAAGGCATTTTTTCCGCATGAACTAGAGTTTAGAGAGGGACAATTATCCATTATGCATCGTTTTAGATGGAACAGCTTGTAATTAGGTATGCTACAATTTTTGTTTTCTCTTTATCATTGTACTTACGTTACAGTAATTGCCAAACCGTACTAATATGTCCCTTTTGTATAGAGACTTCTAAACCATTCTCTCATTAGAAACTATATTGCGTTTTAGACCTGTTAATAGGCTTGTTCGCTTATACGTCTCTCTCACTTATGCGCCTTTTTCTATTGGTCTCTGGGGCCGGCGCATAAGTGAGAGTTCACTGTACATTTTTAAAGATCTGTACAGCCTACACCGTAAAAAATAAATAAATGTTTTTTGCTGTATAATGCAGTTAATTTTATAGTAATAAACTGCAAAAATTGCTAAGTTTGCAGTTTATTACCATGCATTTTAGTTTTAAACTGGAATCTCTGCTGTCAGTATCATACTGTATTTTTTACAGTACAATACAGCTAAATTTTAAGGCAATAAACTGTAAAATTCCTAACTTTACATTAAGAAACTATGAAAGTGCTAACTTTATATTAAGAAACTGTAAAATTGCTAGTTTTACAGTTTATTATTGTGCATTTTACATTTTGAAATTGGAACCTCGTCTGCTTGTATTATACTGTAAAAACAACAGTTCGCTTTTTGCAGTGTACATGTTAGTAGAATGTTTAGCGTAACAATTTCTATATTTACTTGAAAGGGATGATTCAAAGAGAGGGCTTCTCAATAAAAAGTCCAAATTTCTTTACTATTACTTATTTGTCGCTCTAAATACTTATTTAAGTTGTTTTTCCTTTAGAATTTTTAAGAAACATTGAATGTTTAAACAACATTTCTGAAGGTATAACAGAAGAGTGCAGACATGGCTCTTACATCGTTGGAAAGTAAGTAAAATAAAGTTTTAGTTTACAAATATAGTGTGCGAACAAAAAGAAAATCTCGTTACTTTATGTGTTGCCCAATTAAGCAATTTTTTTGACACATACGAAATTGTGATTTGTTCCCTGTTTTTCAATCTGAGGATGCGAAAGATAAGAATATCAGAATTCTCAAGAATGATTTCTTAAGAATCTTGCCTGCTCTTGATGGGTCTTCTTTCCGCTCGCTATGCAGGGGCGGATGCAAGGGAGGGGCGATGGGGCGATCGCCCCTCCCTTGGGGGGGGGGGGATTTTTCGATATTGGAGTCTTCAAAAAGCAATTTTATACAAGTTTTAATGAAGTAGGGGAAGACTGTTTCTGGTTCTCTCCGGAAATGTTTCGGAATTGAAGTCTGAATCCTTTGTAATCGATATTTGTAAACCAGTATGCAGAGTAAAAATAAGTAGAAAAATCAATCGCCCCTCCCTTGAAAAAATTCTGGATCCGCCCTTCGCTATGGAGCTGGTAACATTTTTCTCTAAGTCTTAGATTGAAGTACTATAATTTCCATCTCTCTAGGACGTGTCGAAATACTACGGCATTTACCCCCAAAAAAGTATTCTGCATCTTCCTCCAATGCTTTTACAAGATACCGGTTCGTCTAGCAACGAACCAGTATTCGGAGTCCTTTGCAGGGCTCATTGTATAACAAAAGTTGCAAGAGTAATAGAAGGGGCAAGTGCCCCTTCAATTACTACCCTTACCTTACTTACTTACCTTACTTACTTACTACCCTTACTTACCCTCGCAGCAGCATCGCATCGGTCGATGATCGGCCATTCATCGAAACCCGATGAAATTATCATTGGCCGATGATCGGCCATTCATCGAAACCCGATGAAATTCTCATTGGCCGATGATCCAATATGTCTCATCGGCCAAACAGAATCCTAGCAGCAAAATCGATGAGTTTTACTCGAAATACGGTGAGATTTGGAGCAATTTACGAGCAGAACTGTCCCGTGCTGATGAATTTCGTCGGAAAACTTGATCGGAATTATATCGTTTTCCGATGGAATATAGCTCGGCTTATTTTCATCGGGAAACTTGATCGGAAAGATATCGCTTTCTGATGAAAAGTAGCTCATCGAAAACCGTGCTCGGATACTGATCGGAACGATGTCATCGTGCGTTACGGGATCAGTTTACGAGGAGTTCGATGATCGGCCGAGCAAAATCTGATGAGTTGATGCTACTTGGGTAAAGGTGATATGCGACAATTCTTGAGTTTTTACCATAGATGAAGGTGATAAGGTAATATTTTTTTTTAAAGCTTTTTCTAGAAACTAAAAATATTGTCACATGTCACCTTTATTCACTTGCCCCTTCAATTGTGTTTGTGAGTTAACACAATTGAACACACACTAATTTGATTTTGTGTAAATCGGAGAAATTCAAATGTCACAAATCACTTTTATCCACTTGCCCCTTCAATCGGGCTCTTATTTTTAGAGAAACTCTTTTAAAATGTCAATTTTTGAAAGTATCTCGATATTGTATTACCTATTATCTGTGTAGTTTGGGTGTCTATGTTTCCTGTTTGTGTGAAATAAATTTTATTCAAAATAATTGTCTAAACTAATTACTTGCTTGCATGCAGCTGTCAATTAGGGGTGATGAAGTTCATGCATTGCGTTGCATCTGAAGTCAAAGGTGAATGCGGAGAAGAAGCTGAGGAAATTTACAACGGGCTGCAAGAGCCGATGATCCCAATATATGAAGCGATGTGTAAAATGGATGAAAATGAAGACTTTTGAAACTGTTGAAAACATCAGCCCTTATTTTTCTACCTAAAGTTTAAATGAGTTTAAACGAAATATGTAACATCTTGACCACAACAATAAAAAATGGGTTTTTTCTTATAATATACTCAACATGTTTTATCGACGCAGTTTTATGTTTTCAGTGCATTTTATTGCAGTTGATGAGAAACACAAGGATCTAAAACGAAGTAAGAAAATAAGTATCAAATTCAGCTCGAATTTCAATTGGATAACACATGATTCTACAATGTATATTTACAAGTACTATAAATTAAAAATTGTTAGAGAGAGAGAGAGAGAGAGTTACTAATTAAAACATATATTTATTTTATTAGGATTTGACAGGTGATTATGCGCAGATGTATTTAATGCAAAAGGCAGTTTCATGTAATTTTGGTATTTTTCAAAATTAGATAGCTGTTTACTAGTATCAGTTAATCACAAGTTGTTAGGAATTTCCTGCATTCATTGCATCAATTAGTTATACACTAAATTTCTTAAACACATTCCAATGCAAGTACTATTCACAAGATTAAAAACTATTTCAAACAAAATGTTTTTTTTTAATATTTTTCTTGTTTTTATTTCCTAATACTGCCACTTATGTACTTTTCAATGTTCTTTGTGTTTTTGTCAAAAATATACCAATACTGAATGACATTTTAGACAGATGCTGAAATAAAGCAATGAAAGATATCAAATTAAATATTGATATTGAAAAATATTATTAAAGTAATAATGATTAATAATAAAGAAGATGATGATAATAATGACAATGATTATGATGTTGATGGCTATGATGATGATAATAATGACAATGATAGTGTAACATCAGCGTAACACATTTTTCTGATAATTTGGGCGGTTTTCGGCTCGGTATCTATTGTTATATTGAAGTAGATGACACTTTAGAAGAAGAACTTATATTAGAAAATGTTTATATAAATCAGATAGTAATAATAATATGCATTATAATCATCATTAAACTTCGTCTTCTATTTCTAATTATTATAATTATTATTATTATTGTTTTGAACTTAGGTAATCTCGTAGCTCTAAGTTAATAATTCCTCTTTGAATTCTGGAGGTCGCGGATTTGATTTCCGCCAGAGCGCTTGGCGTTATTTCCAGTCTGAATATCTGTAATTTTTGTACTGTAAATCTTTGTTGTGCTGCCTCAAATATGCTAACTCAGAAGCCTTATCTCTTGAGGAATTGCACCTTATGATTTTTAACCTGAAAGAACTCGCATGGGGTCACACCAGTTACTTAAAATCTTCAATTTTTGAATAAGCAATTCTAATGACATGAACTCGAACTTCGGTAGCTTAATTTCCAAAAGTGTATTTTAATGAGAACTTGTTTTTAACTGGTGCTTTTAGTTTTTTAGAAAAACGCCTTAATTTTGTGCTACGTGAATATGGAATTTGATATCAGTATGTTTTGTGCCTTTTAAATGTTTCTTTTTTAATTCGTTCTTTTCTTTTTTTTTTCTTTGAAAGCAAAAGTAAGTTTTTCTCAGTAACATGATGTAGCAAATAATTTAATGTCTCTTAAATTGCTATTTATATGTTGTTGTTGTGTAATAGTGTACTAACTTGCCATTGCCTCAAGAGGTTGGACTTCTTTATTGACATATATGACAAGGAAAGAAAGATTTACAGCACAAAGAGAGGAAATAATACTCAAGACACCGATGGGAATCCAACCCGCTACCTCTTGCTTTCCTGCGAAAATGTTACCTCTGAACCACCGAAGCCCCTTCTTTTTTTATGTAAAATTACTTATTTCAAAAATTAACAATGAGCGTGTGTTAAAATTTATATGTATAAATTGCACTGAGCAAAACTTAAGATGAGCTCAAACTGGTAGGTACGCTTCACGACGATTTGTGCTCTATTTACCACGCAAGTTCTACCGGGTTAACTATAACACAAACACAACAACATTATAAACAGCATTTCAAATGCTAATTTTACTTTTAGGCTTTGTTGCACATGTTATATTTACATTTATGTTTCAATTTCATTTGTCTAAACAAATATAAATTTAAAACGTAAATTATTATTGTTGTATTGTGTCAGCTTTTAAATTGGGGTGCTCTGCTTCATTTTTCCAACTGTGCCGTAATTTGGAGTGAAGTCCGACTTCCACAATACACACATGGCATCAGGACCCATTTACAAAATAAGCCACCACTCACAGCATAACAACAAATTCACATCAAGAAAGGACTATATAGGACAAGAGTAACAAAGTACATCCATGTCCTGTGAAAGGATTTGATCCTGGAGCATTCCCAACCTGTCAGACTTCTCTGGCCGCTAGACAATGTGGAGTCCACTAGACAGTTGGTCGTGGACCAGGACATTACTAGGACGACGCTGGAATCTACCAGTACGTAACACACACACACACACACACACACACACACACACACACACACACACACACACACACACACACACACACACACACACACACACACACACACACACACACACACACACACACACACACACACACACAAAGAACGTTTTTTTTTCTAGTTTTGTCGCCGAAGAAAAGACACAAAGAAAGGACAAGGACATAAAGTAAATCCATACACGAGTCGGGATTTCAACCTGGAAACTCCCCATGCACAGTCAGACTTCTCTGTCAGCTAGAAAAGGTAGCCGGCTAATTAATGATTTTTCCTGTAAAAAACGATATCTGAAGTATTTTAACTGAAGCATTTCTTCCCCAAGAAGCATCAACTCATCGGATTTTGCTCGGCCGATCAACAAACTCCTCTTAAACTGATCCTGTAACGCACGATAACATCGTTCCGATCAGTATCTGAGCACGGTTTTCGATGAGCTACTTTTCATCGGAAAGCGATATCCTTCCGATCAACTTTCCCGATGAAAATAAGCAGAGCTGTATTCCATCGGAAAACGATATCCTCCCCGATCAAGTTTCCCGATGAAATTCCTCGGCACGGGACTGTTCTGCTCGTAAATTGCTCCAAATCTCATCGTATTCTCATCGGATTTTGCTGCTCGGATTCTGCTTAGCCGATGAGACATATTGGATCATCGGCCGATGAGTATTTCATCGGGTTGCGATGAATGGCCGATCATCGGCCGATGAGATGATGCTGCTAGGGTCTTATTAAAAACAATCAGGCATCAGTCTTTAACTAAACACACTCATTAGTTTTAAAGTGTTATAATGTTAAATATTCATGGGCTGATAAAAATATTAGAATCAGAAATGCAAATAGTACAATGAAAGATTCATTTTAGATAAAAACCATTCATTTCAAATGGTTTTACTGTTTGGCAGCAGACAACGATTAAATGAAGCTTTTAATCTCTTCCATAAAAGTTAAATTCTCCATGAGAAAAATATACAGAATTCCGATAGAGACAATCCATTATTATTATCGATCGCTTAATCAATGAGCAAATCACGAACTCTTATTTATGATACGGATAATAAAGTTAAAATAATGTCAGGCTGTAAAATATATATTGCGGTGGCATTTTGATTTCTGGATGTAGGAGTCACGTACAGATCGTTACAGCAAATGAGTCATGTGAACAGCAGTTTATGAATACAAATATCCACCATTTCTTGATCGTATCGATACTGATAAAAATTTGATAAAGTTCGGAATTCTTATTAATTATTCGTTGTGGGGCGGAGCTTTGGTATTTATTTTTGTCAGCAAATTTGTTCATTAAATAATATACCGTAAAATTTTTATGTGCAAAATCTTGTATTTTTTCTTCTTTTTTTAATTTAAATTTCGTAGATTCAAAAATAAAGAATGAAGAAGGTTTGAAAATAGTCATATCTTCCTTAAAAAGGCTATGGACTATAAATGGCAATGTTTAGTAGCATTTTTTCAAAAAACTAGCTTTACCTGCATGGCATTACAAAGAAGCTTTTCTTTTTAACCATACTAGGGGGCTCCGCTCCCTAGTATGGTTAACGACCTTCGCTCACCAACCCCCGTTCGTCGTCAAACCGACTATGCCACCGAATATGGCGTCCCTGCTGAAAAAGAAAATAGTAGCCCCCTCTCTATAGATGTGTGGGGGGGGGGGCATCTTAATGTAAAATAATCACTTTATTTAACTGAAATGCTCACATACTATTTAAAAGCACAGTAACCGTTCCTTTACAATTTAAAATAATTCGCCAAATAAATAAAAGAGACCCCCAATGAAAAAAATATAGTCATAATTAAAAAACATAGTAAAATATCTCGCCCAACAGAAAATCCAGTTCCTTTCCCTCTCAGAAAATTTCCATCGCAACGTAATTCGTATGAAATCACGTAAACAAAATAAAAAACCGTAAGAATAATGAAAACTTTTCTTAAATGTTAAAAAAAAATTAAGAAAATATGCCGCAAAAGCAACCGCGTATATTTTGTTGAATTAAGACGAGTAATAAGCAAAACGAAGAGTCACCGGTTTTGCTGATCGAACACGACCTTGTTGAAAAAGTTTTGGACCAGTTTGGTTATGTGTAATATAATTTTGCTCTAGGTGAGCCTGGAAAAATGGCAAAATTAGAATCTCTTCTATCTTCTGTTTTGATCTACGTAGAGAAATAGAACAAATATCTCATTTTTCATGAAAAAAATCTCTTTCCAGCGATATGTAACATTAGGGGGTGGGGGGATTTTTTTTTGACACCTAATTTGGTGAAGTATGTGAAATTTGATTTTCAAAAATTAATTTAAAAAAAACTTATTCGAAATTAAGAAAAATGGCTCCGAGGCGCAGATCTACGGGGCTGGAACTAATTTTGTACCGTGTTTCAAGTCTGTGGGGGCTATAGGGCCGCCTGGACGCAGGCCAGCCACAAACATCCTTTCATAATATCTTTGAGCTTATTTTTTTAATATATAGAGATAGCTTTCTCTCTACCAAGAAGCCCAAATAGCAGTGAAACAGACTTCTTAATAAATTAAATTTATTTATTTAATTCCAGTTGTCTTATGCTACTTTATAACATTTTAATAACTTAATTAAACTTTAACACGCAAGAGACCAATATCATATTAAAAATATTTATATTATCTTGTACATATTTTCCAATAGCCTTGAATAAAGCACATCTCATAGCATTCCGGTATTTTTTCATAGCTCCCGTTATTAAATATAGAAATGTATTTTTCGCATTCAGATTTGAAGTACTTTTTACGTGCACGGCTTTTTCTCTTGATGTTACAAAGCAAAATCATTCCCTACCGTCTGTTTGTTTAAGGTATCGAAAGGGCTAAAGTGAATGAATATTGAGTACCTTTTCTGTTTGCATCCTACTTTCTCAGTTCCACAGGACACTTTAAAAAATAGCAAAAACTGCGCCTTGAAGTATTAATATCACGTTATTAAAACATGAACGGGCCATGTATAAAAACTTCTGAAAGGAAATACTTACCCACCATTTGTTAATGAAGTTAAAATACTTTTTATCACCAATTCGTAATAGAATTCAAGTAAAGTAATCCTAGAATCGCAGTTTGTAGTTTTAATCCATGTTTAGCCAGGTACAAGAGAATCGAAAGTAAAAACTAGTTTATACATAGTTTACCTAAAACTAGTTTACCTAGTAGTAACCATTTTACATAGTCCCTAGTTCATGTCTCATTAAAAAAAAGGGCGCTCCCTTTTGTTAAACTCATTTTAGGGAGAGTAACTTTTAGGCTGTAATTTTTAGTTGGTCACCTGTTTGTCATATTTTCGAAACCTCCACACACAGTTAGATTGTAAATGTATGACTATCTAAAACAAATCAGATTCACTTCCCAGAGTCAAACGGTTTTCACGCAGGCACGTACAGTTATGCAGTTATTCACCACTCCTACTCTTTTTTAAAATGGGTAAGTGAATCGAAAACAATGTCAAAGACATTAAATTGCATTCCTTCTTTTGCTCTTGTTTTACTGATAGCAGTGCTTTGCAGAGAAGCGTACTTCGGAAAGGCGTATATTTACACCCGCGGTAGTCAACGCATCAGCTTATTGAGGCGTATATTTACGTCCACGGCAGGCGAGGGGTAAAAGCTGTTTTTCTGCTGCAGTAACATGCATAAGATCTTTTTTCTATCACGATAGAATTAGTATAAAAATTCTTATCAATGAACTCTATCATTTATTTGCTATTTGCACACTGGTTCATATTACAGTATGAGCAATGGTAAGACATTTCATCTTCTAAAGCATGGTTGGTATTGAATAACAGAACCAGATTGTATTGCGCAACATTTTATCGTCTTATTCCTTACAGTTCTGAGCATGAAATTATGCATGGCCGCCAATTCTAGTAAACGAATAAGACCAAAAGTAG
Source organism: Uloborus plumipes (assembly GCA_038373865.1). Classification (NCBI taxonomy): domain Eukaryota; kingdom Metazoa; phylum Arthropoda; class Arachnida; order Araneae; family Uloboridae; genus Uloborus; species Uloborus plumipes. The sequence continues at coordinate 27,053 of JAXGGA010006169.1, forward strand.
GAGTCTGCTTTAATTTTTTTTCAAACTATGCATGAAAAAAAAAATCAGGAAATTTTTAACATTTTCTATGAAGGTAAAGTTGCCGAAGATGCTTTAAATTAAAAAAAAATAAATAAATACCATTGGAGTGAGCTTGGTTTCTTCATTATTATTAGTTCATTCTTTTGACTCAAAAATTGCAAGGAAATTACCTTAACTCAATCAACTCTTTTCTGGGAAATTACATATTTTTTCTTGTGTGAAGTATCATTCTTAATCATTTTTGAATCAGATTAACGTAACTTTGTTAGCATAAATGGCTCCTCTTTCACATTAAAAACCTTATTAGAGCAGTAAAAAGATAATAGAATTTTTTTTCTATTAAGAGTGAAGTAAATCAGACTTAAACATTGCTGATATCACTCCGTGAAACAGTCTTCAGAGTGAAAGCTTCATTATCCTTTTTCTTCGTTATTTAAGGTTGATAAGCTAAGACCAGAAAAGTTATCTGGCGAAAAACGTTTTCCACTGAATAACTTTCTTCGGTAATTCGAGAGGCTGTCAACCTAAGTTCTTTTGTTTTTTCTGCTATTTTTCTTTCTTTTAGGCAAGACACGAAAGAACAACTAAGAGAATAGAATGCTATCACATTTCCCAGAGCTTTTTTAGAATTTGCTCCCGAACTAAATAAAATAAATAGAAAAAATAAGAAGAAATCAGCAAAAAGAAAAACCTATTTCAGAAAGATACGTTTCTTTAAGTGATGGTAAAAATGAAATTGTTTGGAGTCATTAGATTTTTCAATATTGACATAATTGAATCGTTTATATCAGAAACCACCTAACTGCACTTTTTTTCAACTTTCAGAAAACTAAAAAAACTGTTTTGTGGCGTATGTATCAGTCTAGTCTTCTTCAAATGTTTTTTTGTCAAATTAAAAACATGCTTTTGAGATAATCTAGTTATTTTTTAGAAAAATCCTTTAACTTTTTAAATTATACATTTTTGAAAAAATGGCACTTAGATGGTTTCTGTAATAAATGAGTGCATTCAAAGTGATTTTTTAAAAATGATTATTGAAATTAAGACAAACCATTAATTTTTACCTCTTTTGGTATAAAAAGTAAGTAACAGACACAATTAAATATTTTTTTAAAAAAAAAAGGTCTTCACTGTGGTTAACTCGAAAAATAAACAAGTAGGCCACAGGATGTCTATATGCAAAGATCGGGCATTATTCATTTATTCAGCTTCTGGCAAGTCTTTTGGCAACTCCTTGTTAGTTTTTGGTCGCTGGATGATAGTGTCATAGAAGGCTTTATATCCAACAATGACTTCATATCCATCAACTCGTTTTTATCGTCTATCTTTTTTTTTGTTGATTGGGAAATAAAACCAAAAATCTCACTGTGCAACACTCAATAAATTTCAAAATTTGTTATAGCCTATAAAAATGTTCAGGTAAAGGTAAAATGTAAACGTTTACAATAACATTGGTAAAATAAAAGTAATCATACCTTCCCCAAAGGATAAGCTTTATGTGTTGGTAGTTCCGGAGGGCTGGCAATTTTTAGTAGTGTAAAGGTAGATGTTATTCCTCCAATGAATTCGCTTGCGACCACTGTTCTCCTGAGTATTCTTTTTGTAGAGAAACTGCTTACTCTGGGACACTTTGAATGGCTGCTCTTTTTCCTTGGGTACTTTCTTGAATTATGTTTAGCCCGCATTTGGCATTTTCTTACATTATTTGGGCCTCTATTTTTTGAAACTGAGAACATCATTTGATGTGAGGTGATATTAAGTACATCGTCCAGACTTACCAGCTTTTAGCATGAGCTCTGCATATTCTATCAGGAGTATAAATTAACTTGCCGAAAGAAGTTTTCACTTCAAAAACAGAGTTTTGCATTCTACATACAGGGTGTCCACTCCTAGGGTGGCCCAATAGCTAATTTCTAAACCGTTAGAGATAAGCATATAGTTTATTTAGGGAAAAAATCTCTAAATTACGAAAGGAATTTGGGCTACAAAATGTTTTTCAAAGAAAAAAAAAATCAAATTTTGAAAGAGTTACGAAATTTAAATTTTTATACAGCCCCCCAGTCCTATCAATCATGTTTAGTAAAACATTCTTGATACTGTAACGTTTAAAACTAAAAAAAAAATCACTGTTCTACGACAAAAATTGACCCAGTTATGACGTTTTGAAAAATCAAGATTTTGAAGGATTTCGCATAATTTTCCAAAACGTCATAACTCGGTCAATTTTTGAAACGATCTTGGCCACGATAGGAGTGGACACCCTGTATATAAAATGATGCATTTATATATATGAAGGGTCAGGGGAAAAAACAAAGGGTAGTCACATTTGATTCATTTTGAGAAAAACGAAATTTAAACTTTACGAACTCATAAACTTCCCCAGTATACTTGTTCTAAAATGACAATAATACATGGACTACAGTGTTTTTTCACGAATATTGCATGTACTAAACGAAATTACACTTATTTTTCTAACAGGTGGTAGCATCAGTTTCAATTCAACAAAAAGTGGACTACCGTGGTTTTCCCCCCTGACCCTTCATATTTATACGTTTGTTTCTTATATAAATCCACAGTTTTCGTCGGATTGTAATCAAACTTGGCACAGAGGTCCCTTAATGCTCTAGAATTCACATAGGTGGGATTTCAAAATTTTTAAAAAATCCAAAAGGCTGAAAATTCAAATTGTTTGTCTCAAAGTGGCCATTTTCTTTTAAGTTTGAATAGATAGAGTAATAGAGATAAGCCTTTAAGCATACAAATTGATAAAATTTAACGCATTTAAATAGGAGTATTTTCCAACAAAGATTACGATTAATAATGAATTATCAATTTAAGGCTCACGTATTTCGTTTTAGCGTGAAATAAGCTAAACATACCGGGCAACGCCGGTTAATAAGCTAGTCCGTTATAATGTTAGAGCATATATACTGAGAGTATACAAATATCTTGGTTGATTAACCACGGGTTTAGGGGTGTTTTTAAAGATTTTTGTCATTTCTTTCGCATGTGCAATATTGATGTAATTTAATAACTGATAGTAGCTGGAATCATTTTTTGTCAGTGTATACAAATGACTCGGAATGCTGGATTATAGATTGTGTTTTGTTTTCTCTCGCTTTTTTCTTCACTTTTTTTCTCCCCAATCTTGAATCGATGTGGCAAGGAAAAGGAAAAAAAAAGAAGAGTATGTTTTTGCGAACAGAAACTTTCACGCTCAGAAAAAAAAAGAAGAAAAACTTAAGTAAACCGAAAGAGACGTTGGGTAATCAAGTGTGAAAAACCACTGCAACAGCAGCGAAAGTCCTGCGATCGCAACTAAAGCTTTCTTACCTCTGAGAAAAAGAGTGCTATGGAGCTCCGAAAAAGAAAAAAAAGAGGAGAAAACGGAGAAAAAAGTAGGATCTTCAGTTCCGCAAAAAGTTCAACCACCGGAAACCGTTCCTCATATATATCCTGTTTCGGTCGTTTCTTATCAGTCGCAATAAAACAAAGAACTGCTTTTATTTCTTCTCAGTTTCATGAGCATTTCTTAGTTACTATGCTACTCTTATACTCATGATCTTGTATATGATTCATAAAAAACTATTTTTTTTTGTTTAGCTCCAAAAAGAAAATTTCACATATCATAATTACATTAGATAATGAATTTGTATTTAGACTCAACAAAACAAAGAGCTGCTTTTATTTCTTCCGCGTTTCATGAGGATTTCTTTGTTTCTATGCTGCTCTAGTACTCATGATCTTGCCTGTGATTCAGATGAAACTATGTTTCTTTGTTTAGCTCTACAGGAAAAGTTTCCCACATCATAATTTTTAAAAATATAAAAAAACTTTTTAAATTTAAAGACTATTTCTGTCCGCTCATTCGCACTAAAAAATAGGAAATAAACTAAGTATTCGATATAGTGATTATAGTGCTCAGAAATTCCAGCTCATCTTGATATATTTATATTTACGTTAATGCTAAAGCAGTCAATAAAGTTTAAATGAAAAATTTGATTTAAGAAATAGGCGGTATACTGTTTATTACGAATAGCTTTTACTATACCGCCTATTTCTTAAATCAAATTTTTCATTTAAACTTTATTGGCTGCTTTAGCATTAACGTAAATATAAATATATCAAGATGAGCTGGAATTTCTGAGCACTATAATCACTATATCGAATACTTAGTTTATTTCATACTTTTTAGTGCGAATGAGCGGACAGAAATAGTCTTTAAATTTAAAAAGTTTTTTTATATTTTATTTCAAAGTTTTTTCGTTTTAAAAATTATTTAGAATTGCGTGAAGACAAACGACGCTAAGCATAATTCACCGAGAAAATTACAAACGCCGTTAAAAATGCTATTCACGAACACTTTATTTTTTATTCATGAGAATATTTCGTTTCCAATTTTCTTAATTTATCAACTTACTTTGAGTCAAACGCCATCAAGCGTAATGTTCAATTTGAAGAACTACCTATGCATTTTCTACAGCCCTTAGCCTTTTTTAAAAAGTCACTTAAGCAAATTTTTGAACTTGACGAATAATGTTGATTGTTTGCTAATCTCATTCGTTTAATACATTCTTTTGCTTTAATATTGCAAGGTTTATCTCCAACAATTTCAGTCGGATAGCTCACGTGAAGATTAAATGCCCACAATCCGCAAATATATCTTTGTTTTGGTTAGCCTTGTGATTAATGTGTTAAATTTAAAAGCAAACGTCAGTTTAATTATTACTATTATTTCATTGTTTCTGGAGACAAAAAGCTGAAGTGAGCGGAAGTGCGTTAAAGTTCTCGCGACTGGATTTAACTCTGCAACCGGAAGCAAAATGTGAAAACCATGACAAAAGTAAGTACAGAAAAAGTCTTTAATAATAATAATAATAATAAAAATAAAGAATGAGTTTATATTTAATCGCAACAATACAACGAATTGCTTTATTTCTTCTGACTTTCATGAGAATTTCTTAGTTTCTACGCTGCTCTTGAGCTCATGATCTTGTATTTGATTCATACAAAACTATGTTTCTTGGTTTAGCTCTACAAAGGAAAATTTCACATATCATTATTCAATTGTATTATGAATTTGTATTTAGTTAAAACCAATTTTAAGCAAAAGAGAAGAGAACATTTTATTGCCCAAAACACTTTCTGAGACCCAGACTAAAGCAACTCACATTATTATTTATTTGTAGATCAAGAAAACGTTCGTCTGGTATACAAAGATTAAGACACGAGCTCTTATAACTCTGGTAAATACTTAGAAAATACTGATTTTTAGAAATTTGCTCTTATTGCTCATTGTGGATTATTATTCTACATACAATGCGTTAAAAATCTGTAAACCTCTATTTTTGCAATACACTACCAACTCGTTCATTTCTATCCATGGACTGCAGTTTCGGGCTTATTATGCCCTCATCAGCATTGAATGCGAAAGTAAACGAGTTGGAGGCAAAAATCCTCTTAATAGAGCAAAGAGAGCCGAAAAAAACTGGCAGCTAATGTGAAATTAGAATACCAGCGAGCGACCGCACATGGGAATGGTACAACTCGTAAACTTTAAGGATGAGCTCGGGTATAAAGCAGTAAGTAGCCGCCCATAAGCAAGGGCTAAGGGAAGAACATACAATACATGCCAACTCGTTCATTTCGATCCATGGACTGCAGTTTCGGCTTTATTTTGCCTCCAACATTTACTTTCGTATTCCATGCTGATGAGCGCATAATAAGGCCGAAACTGCAGTCCATGGATCTAAATGAACGAGTTGGCGGTGTATTGCATGTTACTGCCTTACCCCTTGCTTAGGGGCGGTTACTGACTGCTTTATACCTCTATTTTTGGTCATACATTTTTCTGGCGATGAGGTACAAAACCAGCGGATTACTGTATAGACGAGATTCGGCGTTACAAAGAAGCATTTTTAAAATGCAAAGAATCTAAGACATCCATGAAACATCAGGAAAAGACATACGACAAAAGCGACATACCATAAGCTCACATTCTTTGCAGTGAAAAAAAAGGTTTCTTGTAACGACGAAACACGTGTATGTAGTAGTCTGCTAGTTTTGCGTAATACAAGTTGCTATTTTTAACTTTACTTTTCTGCGCTTAATTGTTTATTTATCAGAGTGAATCCCATTTCATACGATTTTGAACAGATTATATGAAAAAAAAAAAACGTATGATAGATGTGCGTTAATATGTATTAGACTCTGATGAGACCGATTAAAAATCATATGTGATAAAAAAAATGCAGTGAACTCTCACTTATACACCGTCTCATTTATGCGCCTTTTTCACTTATACGACGATTTTCAGCGGTCTCAGCACATTCCAAAGTAAAATAATCGAAAAATGTAAACAATTTAATTTATTTTCTTGAAAAATGAGCATGTTTCCTCACTTTCCTCATTAATCCTTCCCTTTTATTTGCTCACGAAAGATAATTTTTAAACATGAACAAAAATTCGGAGAGGGACAAATATCTTTTATGGATCATTTTAAAGGTAACAGTTTGTGATTAGATATGGTACAATTTTTGTTTTCTCCTTATCATTGCAATTAGGTTTCAGTAGTTGTCAAACCGTAGTAATATGACCATTTTCGACAGAAACATTCTTATTCATACTCTCATTAGAACTTATGTTCCATTTTAGACTTTTAAATAGACTTGTTCACTTATGCGTCTTTCTCACTTATGCTCCTTTTTCTATTGGTCCCTTGGGTCGGCGTATAAGTGAGAGTTCACTGTATAGTATGTGCTGTACTCTATTTATACATGTGCCTAAAAACACATGGTGCCATTCAACATTCCAATGTACCTTACTATGTGTCTAACTGCGATTCTGCTCCTGTAAAGCATCATCATTACTGAATTCACCCTTAAGACAACAATGTTTCTTTAATTCTAATAGTTACTAAAGCGATAAGTTTATAAGCGATCTTTAGCGATAAGTTATCCATTTACCTCAAAACTTAATCAAATTATCGCATTTACCTATTTTAGAAAAGGAGTTAATATTCTAATGATTAAATTAACAAAGTATTTCTAATATGTGAATTGCATCTAACTTAATTTAGAAGTCAATAATCACAGGCAAACTAATTGTATTCCATTAGGAGTGCGAAGTTCTACAACAGAACTTCAACAGTGTAGCGGCGAACAGCTCTGCGAAATGTAATTATCAAACACTTTGTTTGATTGCTGATTAAATAAATGAGCTCCATAAAAGCTATAGCTGCAAAGACATTAAAGAACTTTTACACGGAATGCTAAAGTCACTTGTTCATAGTAATTGCGTTTTCGTGACGAACATGCATTTAGATTAAATTTGCTCTAATTACAGCAAACAAACTCGGTATTTTACAAAGGCTTAGTTGTTTTTCGATTAATATTTAGCAATCGGATAAATTTTGTGTAAGAAGAAAAACTATCATAACCCGTATGATATTAATGTTTATGTCATTTCGACAAATTGTTTATTTTTGATATAATGATTCTAGAATTTTGTTTATACAGTGAACTCTCACTTATACGCCGCCTCATTTATGCGCTTTTTTTTTACTTATACGACGATTTTAAATGGTCCCAGCACATTCCGCAGCAATTTAATGATAGTATCATTCGTTTATGCGTCACTCTAAAGATAAATATTTCACTTATACGCCAAATTTTCCCTAAAATGTAAACATTTAATTTATTTTCCTTAAAATATAAGCATTTTTCTTCACTTTTCTCTTTAATCTTTCGTCTTTATTGCTCACGGAAGGCATTTTTTCCGCATGAACTAGAGTTTGGAGAGGGACAATTATCTATTATGCATCGTTTTAAAAGGAACAGTTTGTAATTAGGCATGCTACAATTTTTGCTTTATCTTTATCATTGGAGTTACGTTACAGAAATTGCCAAACCGTGGTAATATGTCCCGTTTCCATAGAAACATTCTTATTTATTCTCTCATTAAAAGCAATGTTGCATTTTAGTCCTTCAAATAGGCTTCTTCACTTATACGTCTTCTTTCACTAATGCGCCTTTTTCTGTTGGTCCCTTATGTCGGCGTATAAGTGAGAGTTCACTGTAGTAAGTAACTTATTGTGAATATGTTAAAAGGAAAAAAAATATGCTACGGGAAAAGGGAGAGCCTGTGAAACCAAGGCTTCACTAGATAGCGTTTTATACAGGCTGCTTCATTACTCAAAACATCAATGGTAAAGATTTGCCAGCTAGAGAGCGCTGAATGAGGACCACCCAAATGTTTGTTTACATTTATTAGCATGTTGTTTCTGCTGTAGAAAGTGATGTTTATCCTATCTTTAAGGGTTAAAAAATATTGATATAGTTAACTGAAGTGGAGTACAGAGTGAATTGATGCCGAAGGCCTTATTAGTACTGCTTTTTAGGGGATATAAATTCCCTTTTCAGGTAAAGTTGGTCGCAACTCATGATTCAGTCATTCGACATTCATTCATCTGTTTACTTACTTCGAATTAGCAACATATAGCAACGGCGTTCAATTTTGACATCTCTGCATTAATAAAATATACGCTTATATTCGCAGCCGATAAATAAAAATGTAGCAATGAAATAATATTGTTCCATTTACTATTTTGTTTCATTATTGTTGCTCACACGATCTTAATTGCTACGCAAAAGCTCAGATGTTCATTTTGATAGCGTCGACCCATCAGAGCGATAAATGGCGAATCTATTCGTAGGGACATTTCCTTTTGATGCCCCAGAATGAATGCCCTGCAATGAAGCGATTGGTGTTCAACGGAAAGACGATTGACAACAAAACATATTAATGTCTTTAGTAACAACGAAATGAGCATATATAATCGCTTGGTACTAAAGAGCAAGTACGAAAAAAATAAACAAAACTACAATTTAACGACGACCAACTGTAAAATTTTGTTTTCATTTACACAAAAGAAAAAGGTAATGTTCTTTTTATGTTAAATTTCACACATTGATAATATTTCGATCATTGGGAATCTGGTGTGGTTGCCAAATTTTTGGCGATAATTACTTTATTTTGTTGCTCTTTAGTTTATGTTTGCGAAGGAAGTATTTCCCTCGCTCATAAATTGGCCACAAAGATTTAACGCCAATAGGGAAAGATAACCAGACTTCCAATCACGGAAATCTTCCCTTTTTTGTTTCTAATTTCACACATACGTTTAATACTTGAAAGTAAAATAATGGGCCAACTGGAAAAAAAAGCTGCGAAATAATGTGAGAATTCTTATTAAAAGACTCGCCAAATCAACTTTAAAAGCTCCATTAGCATGTAACATAATAAGTTTAATAAATATATCGAGCCAAAATGCAAAATAAGAGAAAAAAAGCAACCATGAATACGATGCAAGCTTAAAATTTTAATCTTCGCTTAGGTGGTAAGAAAATACATCGCCAAGTTAAAAAACGTACCTATAACTGAAACGTACATACTACCAAAGATATCGGTTATTGAAATATTCCCAAAAGCTTTACGGAGAACAAATTCTTGATGTGCTTTTCAAGATATTAGTGCCATAGTCATTCCAAAATGTCCATTAAAATGTAAAAAAATCGCCAAATAAATTAATTTGACCATCTAAACCAAGGCTACACTATATAGCGTTTTATACAGGCTTCTTCATTACCCAAAACATCAATGGTAAAGATTTGCCCGCTAGAGTGCGCTGAAAAAGGACCTCCTAAATGTTTGTTTACATTTATTAGCATGTTGTTTCTGCTGTAAAAAGTGATGTTTATCCTATCTTTAAGGGTTGAAAAATATTGATATAGTTAACTGAAGTGGAGTACAGAGTGAATTGATGCCGAAGGCCCTCTTAGTACTGCTTTTTAGGGGAAATAAATTCCCTTTTCAGGTAAAGTCGGTCGCAACTCATGATTCAGTCATACGACATTCATTCATTGTTTACTTTCTTCGAATTAGCAACATATAGCAATGGCGTTCAATTTTGACATCTCTGCATTAATAAAATATACGCTTTTCTTCGCAGCCGATAAATAAAAATGTAGCAATGAAATAATATTGTTCTATTTACTATTTTGTTTCATTATTGTTGCTCACACGATCTTAATTGCTACGCAAAAGCTCAGATGTTCATTTTGATAGCGTTGACACATCAGAGCGATAAATGGCGAATCTATTCGTAGAGACATTTCCTTTTGATGCCCCAGAATGAATGCCCTGCAATGAAGCGATTGGTGTACAACGGAAAGACGATTTACAACAAAACATATTAATTTCTTTAGTAACAACGAAATGAGCATATATAATCGCTTGGTACTAAAGAGCAATACAAGTACGAAAAAAATAAACAAAACTACAATTTAACGACGACCAACTGTAAAATTTTGTTTTCATTTACACAACATTAAAGGTAATGTTCTTTTTATGTTGAATTTCACACATTGATAATATTTCGATAATTGGGAATCTGGTGTGGTTGCCAAATTTTTGGCGATAATTACTTTATTTTGTTGCTCTTTAGTTTATGTTTGCGAAGGAAGTATATTTCCCTCGCTCATAAATTGGACACAAAGATTTAACGCCAATAGTGAAAGATAACCAGACTTCCAATCACCGAAATCTTCCCTTTTTTGTTTCTAATTTCACACATACGTTTAATACTTGAAAGTAAAATAATGGGCCAACTGAAAAAAAGCTGCGAAATAATGTGAGAATTCTTATTAAAAAACTCGCCAAATCAACTTCAAAAGCTCCATTAGCATGTAACATAACAAGTTTAATAAATATATCGAGCCATTATTATCATTGAAATTTAAATTAAAATGCAAAATAAGAGAAAAGAAGCAACCATGAAGACGATGCAAGCTTAAAATTTTAATCTTCGCTTAGGTGGTAAGAAAATACATCGCCAAGTTAAAAAACGTACCTATAACTGAAACGTACATACTACCAAAGATCTCGGTTATTGAAATATTCTCAAAAGCTTTACGGAGAACTTCCATTAAAATGTAAAAAAATCGCCAAATAAATTAATTTGACCATCTAAACTCATCAAAAGTTTTGATGGAACTATCGTTCCAAAATCGCCATTTATCGCTCTGCGGTGCCAGTGTCGTTTCATAGTTAATTAATAATTAGAATCAATTAAAATGAAAAATAATTCGCTAACTAATTAAAGTAAGCCGTTAAAATGCAGAATAAACCAACAAATCGAACGAGCTATTAAATAACGTTAAAATACACTAAAATAGAATTGAATGCCAAATTGTAAAATGGTCGCCAACAAATTAACTTTTAATTTTGTCTTTTATTATTTGATTTGTAGAAATGTTAGTTACCATAAAATTCGATAGATGTCGCTGGAAAAGGACGTCCGTTTTTATCCCAAGGATTTTGATCAAATGAAGAAGCCTGTATAAAACGCTATCTAGTGTAGCCTTGTCTAAACTCATCAAAAGTTTTGATGGAACTATCGTTCCAAAATCGCCATTTATCGCTCTGCGGTGCCAGTGTCGTTTCATAGTTTAATTATAATTCGAATCAATTAAAATGAAAAATAATTCGCTAACTAATTAAAACAAGCCGTTAAAATGCAGAATAAACCAGCAAATCGAACAAGATATTAAGTGACGTTAAAATATAATAAAATAGAATTGAATGTCAAATTGTAAAATTGTCGCCAACAAATTAAATTTTAATTTTGTCTTTTATTATCTGATTTGTATATAATGTTAGTTACCACAAAATTCGATAGATGTCGCTAGGCGACATCTATCCGTTTTTATCCCAAGGATTTTGATCAAATGAAACAGCCTGTATAAAACGCTATCTAGTGAAGCCTTGGTGAAACAGTCCTCTAATCAAACAATTTGTTTTAGACATTTTCTTTCGATGGTCAACAAAGAAGGAAACGCGAGTTTTCCTTTTTGTAAAATTGAATGAAAATGCGTCTTCTATTTCTAAGAAATGTACTTCCTCACAATTTTAGATGAAATGTGGTATTTAACAAAACACATATTTTCATCCCTTAAAGCGAAAACGTATAAATATGATGCTAAATAATTACTTTAATCTTACTACTATTATATATGCGAAAGTTTGTATGGATGGATGGATGGATGTATGAATGGATGTATGTTTGTTCCTCTTTCACGCAAAAACTACTGAATGGATTTTGATGAAACTTTTACCATATCTTACTACTATTATATATGCGAAAGTTTGTATGGATGGATGGATGGATGTATGGATGGATGTATGTTTGTTCCTCTTTCACGCAAAAACTACTGAATGGATTTTGATGAAACTTTTACCATAATGTAGCATATACATCAGAATAACACATAGGCTATAATTTATAACGATATTCAAAAAAGTTCGATCGGTAGCGTCTTTTTCATTCCAATTTAAGGTACATATTTCTCATAAATCAAAAGGCATTGACCAAACTAACTCAGTATTTAGTGTATCATCTCAACTCCCTGTCGAAAGCTAAAATTGCGGGCATCATTTCTTCTTTCCGTATTTAATGTCCAAGGCTTTTCTCAAGTCAAATCATGAAGGTTTTTTTTTCCAGCTTCATGGGGAATATCCAGGCTTTTACCATGATTTGTATTTAAAACGTTTTGTAGTCTTAGTTGTGTAAGTAGAATATTTATCCTTAAGCAATGTGTTTTTTAATGTGCATTGCTGTGTGAAAATATTATTTTTTTAGAATAAATTGTATTCCTTTGTTAGTAAATTGTTGACTGTATCAATTATTTTCACAAGTTTCGTGAATTTGTCGGTCCTGCTTAATCGTCTAACGGATAAACGAATAAAATATCCTGGAACTAGATATTTCCCATGCCATAGACGCAATGCTAAAGATTCCGCTTAATCGAATTCTCCGCTAATCAAATAATATTTCTTGGAACCGACAGTATTCGTTTGAGCGGGGCCGACAGTATGTGTTTTAGTGTTTTAGAGTATCGGTAATGTAATCGCTTGAAGAGATTGGCAACTAATAAATGGATTAGGTTCAGTATTTTCCACTTTAATGGAACTTTAAATACAATTTTACAGTATTTTTAAAAATTTGTTGGCGTTGATTGGGCGGTACTTACAATTGGTCACTTAGAATACAATCGAACAGGTATCTTGCCGAATTTGTTGCAAAAATATTATAATAACTAAGATTATGGGTAATGTTTTCCACTGACGCCAGTTCTGGCGCCAAAGACTATGTAATAATACTTTACTTCTTACGATATAACTAAAATAAAACGATTGTTGTCTGATATTTGTAGACTGCGCCAAAATCTTAATCATCGAAATAATACTCCCACAGTTGAAGAAAAGTTGTTTTTTTTTTTTTTTTTTTTTTTTTTTTTTGGCCGATTCCGTACGTTGTCATTAAAAAACTTTTGAAACTTACGTCAAAGCAGAAAGTAATCCGCATACGAAATTAATCAGACCCCAAAACTAAAATTACCATTAATTTGTGTTTTTCGCACAAATAATTGTCAAATGCTCCCTACTAATTTCGAAATCACTTAGGACAAAAACTTTTAGCGTCATTTCATGGTCAGCAATATTTTCTTAGCATTAAATGACAATTTTTCTTTGACAAAAATTACTGGCTTAATAATACCTAAGCATATTTGCATAAAGTAGGGAGGGGAGAAAAATTATCCTAGGTATCCCAAAACAGTTACCGCAAATTTAGCGACATTTTAAATCGTCAAAGCGGTACGTTTTGAGTTCTTTTAGTTTGGGGAAAAAAAGCGATTATAAATTGTTTCTCAATATTTTTACTGGCCCAGGCAACGCCGGGTATTTTTGCTAGTTTTATATTATAGTTGTAGAGAACTTTCTACTTTGGATGTAATTTTGAGATTGAAAATTTTGTAAACAAAGCAAATGCGCTTCTTCCCTTATTTATGCTACTAATTTTCGAACAACTAATATTAAATCAGCTGTTCTCTAGGTATACTAAATAAAACATTTAATTAGACTGAAAATAGTGTTCAATTCCATAGTGTTTTAAAACAAACTATATATACTGTTAACTTTATATATTCTTTTAAAGGTTTGTAAAAATATTTTTTTTTATATTACAGCAGCACTTGCGGATAATACGAATAGTCGAAAAACACAGATGAATATTGATATCGTAAAATTAGAAAAACGTTGCATTTTTCGTAAGAACGGAAGTTCTTCTAATGGGTTAAAAATATCAAACTATGCAAAACTTATTGATTTTACTATCCACAATATTCAGAAGAAACAAATAAAATAAAATTAGGACTTTTTTTTTAAGACAAGACTTCGCCTTATCTCTCCTTGCAACATGTGACAACATTCCTGGATCAAAATATATCACGTATGTAAAACACAGGGGCCATTCCATGAAAAGTGAAACCAATTGGTCAAAAATTCATATTGAAGTTATGTTGCTATGTTATACATCATTTTAAAGCTTAAGATGTATATTTTAAGAATCCTGCATTGGTTTTTTTGTGAGAGTTAGAATAATACTTGTTTTCTTAGTTGGAAGTACAATATTCACGAACTTGTAAAAATCAGAAAAAAGAACACATTTTCAAATGCATATTTCTCATCGAAAAATAAAAATAAAAATAACTACTTGTAGCACAATTTTAACTACTAAGACAGTACTATAATAATATGCATTCATTAATTTCTTTTGAATTGATCTAAATGGTGTAATTGAAGTTTGAAAAAAAGAAGTTTGATGTTACGTCTGTAACAAAAAAGAAGCAAAAGTTGTCATTACGTCCTAAAAAATCAAAATTAAAAAAACCTCTTAATGGTCCTTTTGGCAAATTCTTAGAGTAATTGACCACCATAGTTAAAAATATTGCAACTGATTTAGTTTTTAAATTAATGCTGTTACAGACGTAACATTTCGGATATAACAAATGGCTCTATGTTACGTCCGTAGCAAAAGTAAATTTCCAATTAAATAGGTGAAAAGCACAGGATGAGCAATACATGTATATAGCATAATATGGTACGAGTACTAAAGTTTCTGGTATTCTGATTTTGAAATTTTTAATTATGTCGGCATGTAATTGAAATTTATTTGCGAAAATGCCGTTAGAATTTCGAAAACGTCGGACGGAAAAGGACACATTTTTTCATTCAAAAAAATTATCAAAATTGACCAACTGTCACCAAGAAGGTTACATCTTAGTTTGGTACTAGTATTCTGCTATATCATTCAACATTTTCACATTTTTAAGTTCTCCTAAGACCAATCACTGATTCTAGGGAAGAATTTACTTTTCCCGATTTTTTTATGTAGCAGCCCCATTATGCATTAATTTTAAGAATACAAACAAATAAATTTGTGTGAAGGCCCTTCTAAACTTTTCTTGTGTCAATCTTTCTTGGAAATAATTGTCTTAAGATGCATTAATTTATTGTTACATATTGACATATCGGCATATGCTCTCAACTCCCCCAGACTTACCCAAATTTTCTAAAACTGTTACAGTATAACTTAAAATATTCAAATAATGTGTTAATTAATGCTACTGTATTGTTTTAGCACAAAAATCTTTTTTTATTCCTGCTTTAAAATACTGTTTTCTACTTTCAAATCAGAGATGTTACGTCTGTAACACCACTTTGTTTCGTCCGTAACAAGTTTATGAATTTTTTTCACAAATTCGGCAGTCAAAATCCACACAATCTTTATGGTTTTAGAAAGCTTGAAGTCTCTAGAACACGTATTTAAAAAAAAAGTTCAAAATTTCCTTATAATTCAGAGGAATATTGTAAGTTGTATGACACAGTCGAGTTTTTGCTGTTTTGTGAATTACGTCTGTAACAGGCAGTTTTTAATTTCTGTATGTTTTTGTAATTAAGCAATCTGCACGCAAATTTAATGTAGCATAAACATTATCAAGTTACACTACAGGAAAAAAAATTGAAGACTTTCATCAGCCCAAACCAGAATTATTTGTGTTCAAAGTCTGCGATTGTTACGTCTGTAACGATGGAATTGCCCACAGGTGAACAATTAATCTACACTTCTTCTAGAAGACCCATATGCTAGTCATATTGTATCCCTCACTATTTTTTAATAGAACACAGTAAAACCATAGGATTAATTGTCGTAAACTATGATATGAAGACCCTCAGTTTGTATTCTGAAAAAATCTTACGTTAGCTTAATGACTTATTAACAGATGAAGAGACAAATGAAAAAGCATTTCGAGAGAACTAATATATTTGATAAAAATGTTTTCTAAACCGTTCTTGAAGAATAACATTATAAATAAGTATATTGTAGAAAATAACATTACAATAACATCGCTTTTTTTATTTGCCTTAAAGAAACAAGTGCAAAACTCAGATAAAAATATATTTCATTTTTTGAAATCCATTTGAAGGCATTTTGCAATATATCTTTCAAAATTTTTGAAGTTGAAGCTTCCTTGATTGATTTGTCCTTTCCATCTTCAGAAAAAGCCCCTTTCAATGATCTTTGAAAGAAAAATGATTGACTGTATAAGAAATATGCGATCTAAGTACGGATATTTTAAATTATAGGTTATAAATATCTTGCTCATTTATTTGGTACATCACTTTCGCAAATACATCCATCCCTATAAAAATTGATATAATTTACAATATAACAAAAATTATGAGCAGCTGAAAATGGTCCTCGAAGCTCATATTAGTTAAGTTTTATGAGCATCTTAAGAATCAGGTATTTTTAAAATTCACGTTTAGAAAATCATGTTTTTCAAAACAATACGTCGTTTTAAATTAATATATGGACACAACTAAATGTTCAAACTGTAAATTTAGCCAAAACTGCCTAGTTTACTCATGACAAAATAATACTAGAGAATCCTTTTTGGTAGAGAAATATCTTTAATGTCGAGAAAAAAAAAAACATGAATATAAAAGCTTTCATATCTTAAGTACAGAAACATGTTTTCTGATTTAAGCATTTGAGCATTTTCTTTTGTTAGACAGAAAATGTCCTCTTTTTTTTTTTTGAATCAGCTTTTTTTTACATAACTTACACCAATTTCATAATCTTATTGACGTTCTTATTTTTATCAAATTACATAAAAAAAAGTTTATCCTAAAATAAAAGTAATTCGCAATAATGCTTAGCTGCTATTAAATACTAAAATACAACTTGCAAGAAACACGCAAAGTAAAAAAGAAACATAAAGAAAGAGAGAGAGAACGGATGTTATCAATCTCGATAGTGACTTCAATTGGATTTAAGAGTTTTTAAAACTATCAATTTTTTAATTCTGAAATTTTACCCCTTTCGTTATAGTTAATCTATCGAATTTAAAGGAAAACAGAGCTCAGCATTACAAGGAGGGGGTCGTTACATAGGCAGTTACAACAAATTTTACCAAAAATGCTATTGTGTATTTTATACTTACCTTTGAACTTAACTTGATGTTGTACTGTGTAATTTTGGAAAAAAAAATCTGAAAAATGTACGATTTTTTTTCTCTCTCCTTTGATAGAACAGGAAAGGGAAAGAGTGACACCACAAGTGAAATATATATACATGTTTATTTTTCAGGAGTCATACCTTACGGAGAGAGAAGGATCATAAGAAGTTGGTACATAACGGAAAAAGAAGATACAAAACTATTACAGATAATTTTCTTGATAATTTCTTACTTACATGATACTAATGCAAATCAAATGTTGAACCTGCAATAAATGTACAAAGTTTTTTTTCCAATGCATTGCGACACGCCTAACATCGACGTCGCATCTGCTTAAAAATACCCGGTGCATTTCGAACTCATCCAGCTGCCACAACGATTCCTCCTACCAAGTCGTCCGACTTCGCAACACGTGTTTCATACGCAAGTCCTTTAAAAATTCCGATAAAAAAATCCAAAACAGACAAGTTTGGTGATCGTGGTGATGCTGCAATTGGTTCACCGCGGCTATGGTTCTAGCGTCCTCTTCAAACGTTTAAAACTTTCTGTTCCTACGCTTATTATGATGTTTTTTATCCTTGTTGTATGACTGATCAATCATATAATTTTGTCCACTTTTTTTTTCTTAGATAAAATTTCCTAATTTCCAATTAAATAAATTCCTAAATAAATAATATTCCTAAATAAATGAATATAAATCACCCTGCATAATTCCCAAAATATATATATTTTTTTTTTTCACATCGTTTAGTAGTCAAATAAGTTTCACCGGAGAGAAAGTCATACGTAACAAAAAGAAACGCAACTAAAATATTTGAAGCACTTACTTCAATTCTAAAAATTGAATTGATTTTCTGCCCAAGGGTAAACTATAAATCAAATTTTACGAAGAAAAATTTACTTCCCTGAAAGCATTCTTTGAAACATTCAACTGTTACATCGCACTTGATTGATTACAAACACCGTCACCGCAAAAGTTCACGTGTGATGTATTCCAAAGAAAAGAGAGAAAGAAAAGGGTACGAAAGAGGGCTGAAAAGAAGTTTCCTTAGTGGGCGCTTTAAAAGGTCATTTCTTTAAAAGGAAAAGTGCACGAGGGACTTGTCAATAATGAGTTTTTGTTAGCACTGAATACATCATCAATATTTCTGACTTCTTGAACAGCAAAGTTTCAAATAGGAGGAACTTGCAAACCACTTTCAGGGTGTTGAAAGGGTGCAGGGTAGAAAAGGGAAAAAATGTATCGGAAAATATCAGAAATAATGGAACGTTGACTTGTATTACGTGAGTCGCAATTGCTTAGAAGGATTGAAAGAAATAAATAATCTTGAAAACCAATTCATTCATATAATCATATTTTGTAAGTGCGAATAATTTCTTTGAAAAATGATGTTACGTTTCCTTAATTAAATTTATAAATATCTTTTACTCGTGACTTTCTCCAGCATTAAATCCTCATCGCATAAAACATACATATTTAATCAACAAATATGAGTTACAGATATCACAGATAAAACTAAGTGCTAAGCATTTTTTATAAGGCTCAATTTCATTTATTTTATGTTTAAAAGTCATATTTTCTTATTAAAACAAAATAGTAATAAATCGCAAATATGTATGTAACATCTCTTGTTTTTGAAATTTACATTTTTTATTTAATAACGAGAAAATAAAAAATCCCTAACATGTGTCGCTTATCTCATTTTTAAATTAACCTTTTTTTTTAATGAAAATATAAGAGTACTAGATCATTACAACGTAATTCCCTCGTCTTGTTTTCTAAATTTACCTTTTCTTATGAAAACTAATGAGCATCGTACATATGTATCTTCTCTTGCTTTTGAAATTTACCTTTACTATATATACAACAAAAAATGTCACGAACAATTTGATCCAAAGACAAGTCAGGTAAAAAGATAGCGAGAAATATCATGAAGGTCAGATGTATCAGTGAAACGAATTTGCGTTTATTTATTTATTTGTTTTTTTTTTTTTTCAATTTGAAATCCTTTAGAATTTGATCACCATTATTAAAAAAAAGCAACTCTACTTTTTTAGGGTGTTCTACTTCAGGAACACTGCAACTCTTTGACTCAATCACTTTATAGAGGAAGTAAACTAACATAGCCAGAATATAATAGAAAATACGTGATGGTAAAATCTTAAAATAATTGAGATACATCAGTTTGTAGAAAAAATTCAAGGGCGGATCTAAAAACTTTTCAAGGGAGAGGCGATTGATTTTCTTTACTTACTTTTACTATGTATACTGGTTAGAAAATACTAATCAGAAAGATTTCGGATTTCAATTACGAAAAATTTCTGGGGGAGAGCCCTCCATTATCATTAAAACTCATCTAAAATTCAATTTTTTTGAGCTTCAATATCGAAAAATTACCAGTGGAAAGTCCTTCAAGGGAGGGGCGATCGCCCCCATCGCTTCTCCCTTGTATCCGCCCCTGAAAAAATTACAACGTTAATTAGGCACAAATAATCAGGGATACTGCAGACGCGTGTTTCGGCGTTACAAGGAACGTCTTTTTCAATGCAAAAAATTTTGAGCTTATGGAGGCATCCGACTTATGGAGGCACAGACATCCGACAAAAGTCTTGTCGGATGTCTGTGCCTCCATAAGCTCAAAATTTTTTTCATTGAAAAAGGCGTTCCTTGAAACGCCGAAACACTCGTCTGCACTATCCCTACTTATTTGTGCCTAATTAACGTTGTAATTTTCTCTACATTAATAGCACAAAGGTATTTGTAAACTTTATACATCAGTTTGTTTATTTATATTTTTCTTTCATAGTTTTTTTCTGTAGTAATTTATTTGTTTAATAATATCTTTAAGACTTGTATTTGCTAAAAGAGGACAAAAATAAAAACACCAAATAAGACGAAGTAAAATATTTTTTTAAAATATGGAGCTGTAAACTCTATACGTATTTAATCCAATAATCACGGTATTTGGTCTTAAAAGGCAAATGAAAAAAATACTGTTTTTTAAGTGAGCGAAGCAATTTTCGCGTATAAATGTCTAAATCTCTTAAATCTCAAAATGAAAATTTTTTTACATAAAAATACCTGTTTTAGACATTTTTTGACATCATATCATTTACTGTTTTTCTACAGTAAATGATATGATGTCGAACGACCCTTTTCAGCGAAGATTTCCATTTTTTAAACATAAGCTCTTCAAATATCAAAATATAACATCAAGAAAACGTAATAGTTATATTTCCTCGGTGAACTATTCGTTTTCTCAGTTGTTGACAAAACTAACACAATGCTAACAGTAAATAAAGCTTTTGTTTTATTTTGTCCAACACATGATACGCACTAGTACGTTAGTTAGCATTACACAAGGAAGTCCAGACGAAAGAAGTGCTAACGGCAGCATGCCAGACGGTTGAAAGTGCAGCTCTTACAGGCCTTTAGCTTTTAGGAAATAAGAACTGCATTTGTATTCAGACGTCGTAACACAAATCTTTGACGTCGCTATTTGTTTTACGTGAGAACCATTTTTTGGAACAATAGGTCAAACATAAAACCATCACGTACACACGCTTAAAAGTTTATTCTGCTTGTGAAACGTCAGATGTATTTTTAGCATTAGATGAGAAAAGATTTATTTACTTTTCACAAAAAGAGAGATAGTTCATAAAGCAAATATTTTAAAAAGTAGTTGAATAACTGCAAGGTGTTTATTTATCTATTTTGCACTCATAACTCGTATTGAAAATTACTAACTATAAATCCGTTTTTAATGAATAATAAAACACTCATTTGCAATATATTCCTGCACCGCTTTTCTGAAAAACACAGACATTTTCGAACTCAAATATTTGGAAATGTTTTTAAATAACTGCATGATAATAAGTAAGAACTAATGTAATTACTAAGAATCCATATACACTGAAGTGACAAAAGTCATGGGATAGCAATATGCAAATTTTCAGATGGCAGTAGCATCGCATAGAACAGGTATAAATGCGCAGTGCTTTTACAGAGCTTTCATTTCTGTTCAAGTTATTCATGTGAAGAGGTTTTAACGTGATGATGACCGCACGACGTGAATTAACAGACTTTGGACGCGGAATGTTAGTTGGAGCTAGACGCATGGGTCATGCCATTTCGGAAATCGTTAGAGAATTCAACATTCCCAGATCCACTGTGTCAAGAGTGTGCCGAGAGTATGAAATTTCAGGCATAACATCCCACCATGGACAGCGCAGTGGTCGACCGCCTGCACTTAAAGATCGAGACCGGCGACGTCTGCAAAGAGTCGTAAATTCTAACAGACAAGCAACACTGCGTCAAATCACCGTAGAAATCAATGTGGGACGTACAATGGACGTGTCTGCTAGAACTGTGCGGAGAAATTTGGATTTCTTGGGCTATTCCAGCAGAAGACCGACTCGAGTGCCTTTACTGACAGAACGACATCGCTTGCAGCGACTCTCGTGGGCACGTGAGCATATCGGTTGGTCCCTAGATGAATGGAAAACCGTGGACTGGTCCGATGAGTCACGATTTCAGCTGGTAAGAGCCGATGGTAGGGTTCGAGTGTGGCGCAGACCCCACGAAGCCATGGACCCAAACTGTCAGCAAGGCACTGTTCAAGCTGGTGGTGGCTCCGTAATGGTGTGGGCTGTTTTTTCATGGCATGGACTTGGTCCTCTAGTGCGACTGGACCGAACATTGACTGGAAATGCTTATGTGCAGCTACTTGGAGATCACTTGCAGCCATTCATGGACTTCATGTACCCAAACAACGATGGGATTTTTATGGATGACAATGCGCCATGTCACCGGGCCACAACTGTTCGCAATTGGTTTGAAGAAAATTCTGGACAATTCCAACGAATGATTTGGCCACCTAGATCGCCCGACATGAATCCCATTGAGCATTTATGGGACACCATCGAGAGGTCTGTTCGTGCCCAAAATCCTGCCCCATCAACGCTTTCACAATTATGGACGTCTATCGAGACAGTATGGCTCAATATTCCTGCAGAAGACTTCCAACGACTTGTTGAGTCCATGCCACGTCGAGTTGTTGCACTTCGCCGGGCAAAAGGAGGGCCGACACGATATTAAGAGGTATCCCATGACTTTTGTCACTTCAGTGTAAATAAAACAGAGAATATATGTGTGTGTGTGTGTGTACCTTATACAAATCTACAGTTTACGTCGGATCTGGACGAAATTTGGCAGGGAGATACTTGTGCACTTGGGAAGGATCATAGGTGGTTTTTGAGCGGGGAAAAAGTACCGATCCGTTCGAATTTTGAATAAAGGACTTCAAAATGGCTCTATCTAGCGAAATATTTATCGGATCTTCTCGATCTTGGTCTCATTCGAAAGAACGCAAGAAATACCTTTTAGGAAAGTTTCCTTCCTACGATTTTCAAAACCACAAATGGATATCTCCAACCTGAAAAAAATATACTGGCTTTTAAAAGAAAGCGGAATTTAATTTTTAATTGAAAATCAACGATCGTCTGCGCGTGAAAAAAATCTCATTAATGATTTCTATCTAGTGGTTCTAAAGGGTGATGAGCCAAAATTATATAAAATAGGTAATTTAAAAATATATAAAAACGTAATGTTTTTTAGCGAAAAATTTTTTTTTTGTTTTCGTTACCTTAAATTCCTAAATGTTTCTAATAGATTACAATAAAACAATGTTTTTTTTCTCTTTTTATTATTTAAAGAGGTAAAAAAGATAAAAGAAACAAATAGATTCGATACGGTCTAACATTGATTCCTTGGGGTAGTATTTTCTGAATTTTATCTAACGTTCGAGCAGCTGTAAAACAATGCATACAAAATTACACGAATTGGCCATGTACATTTGTGTGGACAAATTATACTGTAATTAAAACTTTCTGTTCGACCACTGTGTTATGACAGTAAAAATCTGAAACAAAAAATATTAAAAAATTTTTAATTTCCTGCCTTTTGTCATTTCTGTTTGCAATCATTAAACGAAACTAAATATATATGAAAATATTTAACTAGACGATTTTTCTTAATCCGTATAAATAAAACAGAGAATATATATGTATGTGTGTACCTTATACAAATCCATAGTTTAAGTCGGATCTGGACGAAATTTGTCAGGGATATACTTGGGCACCCGAGAAGGATCATAGGGTGGTTTTTGAGCGGGGAAAAAGTACCGATCCGTTCGAATTTCGAATAAAGGACTTCAAAATGGCTCTATCTAGCGAAATACTTATCAGATCTTCTCGATTTTGGTCTCATTTGAAGGAACGCAAAAAATACATTTTAGGACAGTTTCCTTCCTACGGTTTTCAAAACCACTAATTGATATCTCCAACCTGAAAAAATATACGAGCTTTTAAAAGAAAGTGGAATTTCATTTTTAATTGAAAATCGACGCTCGTCTGCGCGTGAAAAAAATCTTATTAATGATTTCTATCTATTGCCATTTTGGCCTGAGGGCTGCAAAAATAAAATTCTTAAATTACTTTTGCTAGTAGTGCCATTTTTGAACGAAAAAATAATACTTTCTCCAAATCAAAGAAAAAGAAAACGCTGCCAATTTGAATACGGGTTACAAATAAAGTTCTAACGATTGTTTTTAGTAAGACTTATATTTTTTTCTGTAGATATTTGAAAATGTGGTGCTCTTAAGTTCTAATGATGGTTTTTTGTTGGAATCTCTTTTCTCAATTATAATTAATAAAACCACATTTTTCGTCATCTCTTTTATTCTAATCAATAATTTTTATTTTTTTCTGTTGCTATTTTGAACATCTGTTAAGGAGTAAATTCTAATACGTAATTATTTTTAGCAAACAGTTGTTTTGGCTGCTATCCAAATTCTAAAACAACTTTTTTGCTTAGAATGCTATTGTTATTTTTACAAGAAAAATGAGCAGTGCGGAAATGATTGCTATTAATAGGGATTATTTTCCTATTTATATAAATGTGAAAACAACAAATATATTTATAATTTTATTGTTAATTTGGATTAAGAATAAGCATTTTGGTGCCGTTATTCTAATAGGAAATTGTACCGTAAATTTTTCATTTGTCATTGAGGGAGACGGTTAAGAGCATGCGCTACTTGACATCGCTTTTATTTCTGAGGATGCCCGTGCATCGCCGGGCCACGCAGATAGTAATTAATAAAATTGAATGCGTTTGGTACAATTTATTGAAATTTCACGCTTCCGGGCAACACAATAGTTTGATTACGACTTTTAAAAAACAACTAACGAAATGTCGACTCTTTTTCTTTAGTTATTGTATTAGATATTTTGTATTATGAAAGTGTTTTACCATCTTTGAGACACGTTGGCCTGTTTGAAAGAAAACACAGTCAAGACTGTAGTCCATATTAGAATGTATCGAAAAAAGCTTTTTTTCGAAATTCAATTTACTAACTTGATAAAAAGTTGCCCCTACTTACCCACATATTCCACAAAAAATTTCAATCTCATCAGAAATTGTTTAGGTGTGCCGCACGAGGCCTGAAATTTGTGAATTTCTTCAAAAATAGTTTTTTTTCTAATTTTTTTTTAATATTAAGAATAAATATTAAAAATAATTCAAGATGAAAAATGTATACAGCAAAGTCGGAGGACAAAATTGGGTTTCAAAAAAAGTATATTAAACAACGTTTAGATCTCCCACATTTATTCTAAACTTCCGTAATTTTCACCAGAACTAGCATTTTTCAAGACGATGCGGCTTGGTTAGAAACTTGTTTATGAATGTGGAATCTAACTGAATTAACACTTGAAACTGGGAATCATCTGTGATTTATGTGGTAATTCATTAAATAAAGAAAACATACCAGGGCTTGTAGTGAGGGTTCTAAAGACTTTTCTGGAAGTTTAATAGCACTATTTGATTTTCTAGTGTTAACTGATGTGCCATCACAACTGATAGCTTTTATGTTCTTTATCAATAGAACTTTTTTTTTCTATAAATTGTGAAACTGAAGCTACAATTTCTTTTCCTGGACCATTTACTGGAGTACCATGTACGAAATATTTAGAGTCTGTTTCCTCAACCAAAGATATATGTTCTTCTACAATCCTATAGCAGCTACGCTAGCAGAGCTAAATTTCGTATACCATCACGGCGGCCCCGACAGAATGCGGGCACTGTGTGACGAGGGGCTAAGATTCTGTTTATAGTTTATATTATTTTACTTTTTACTCCACATAAATCACAGATGATTCCCAGTTTCAAGTGTTAATTCAGTTAGATTCCACATTCATTAACAAGTTTCTAACCAAGCCGCATCGCCTTGTAAAATGCTAGTTTTGGTGAAAATTACGGAAGTTTAGAATAAATGTGGGATATCTAAATGTTGTTTAATATACTTTTTTTTGAAACCAAATTTCGTCCTCCGACTTTGCTGTGTACATTTTTCAACTTGAATTATTATTAATATTTATTCTTAATATTAAAAAAAAAATAGAAAAAAATTCTATTTTGGAAGAAATTCACAAATTTCAGGCCACGTGCGGCATACCTAAACAATTTTTGATTAGACTGAAATTTTTTGTGTAATATGTGGGTAGGTAGGGGCAACTTTTTATCAACTTAGTAAATTGAATTTCGAAAAAAAGTATTTTTCGATACACCCTAGTCCACATAGAGAATTTTTAACGATGGAAATGGCGCTGAAAATAATAATACGAAAACTTAATGAAAACATGCTTTCTAAAAGATAGAAGTAAAACTCTCTATGTAATAAATTTATACATATAATTCGGGGAAAAATACCTGATATGAAAAATGTGACTTTAACAAACTCAAATTATTTTATAACACTTGCAAAAATTTAACTTTCATTTACAAACTCTTAACTCCCAACACACATTGGAAATTTTAATGAAGAAAAATTGTGTGCCATCGGACTGTAGATGCTCCTACAAGTATTCCGATTGCGCCTAGCTAAAAAAAGCAGCTAGTTAAATTAACGTGAGGTGTCTGTAATCCTCTAGCGCGTGAAGTACTGGGCGAAATATTGTCAAATCTCATGTGCGCACATATTAGACCATGGGGTTTTGATTTTTGAAATTAAAAAAAAAAGTATAAAAAAATTGTCACCAGCTTTAATGCAGAAAAATTGTGTGCCAGCGGACTGTAGATGCGCCTACAAGTATTCCGATTGCACCTAGTTAAAAAAAGCACCTAGTTAAATTAACGTGAGGTGTCTGTAATCCTCTAGCGCGTGAAGTACTGGACGAAATATTGTCAAATCTCATGTGCGCACATATTAGACCATGGGGTTTTGATTTTTGAAATAAAAAAAAAGTATAAAATCTTGTCACCAGCTTTAATGCAGAAAAATTGTGTGCCAGCGGACTGTAGATGCACCTACAAGTATTCCGATTGCGCCTAGTTAAAAAAAAGCACCTAGTTAAATTAACGTGAGGTGTTTGGAATCCTGTAGCGCGTGAAGTACTGGGCGAAATATTGTCAAATCTCATGTGCGCACGTATTGAACCATGGGGTTTTGATTTATGAAATTAAAAAAAAAAAAGTATAAAAAATTGCTACCAGCGTTAATGCAGAAAAATTGTGTGCCAGCGGACTGTAGATGCGCCTACAAGTATTCCGATTGCACCTAGTTAAAAAAAGCACCTAGTTAAATTAACGTTAGGTGTTTGGAATCCTTTAGGGCGTGAAGTACTGGGCGAAATATTGTCAAATTTCATGTGCGCACATATTAAACCACGGGGTTTTGATTTTTGAAATTAAAAAAAGTATAAAAAATTGCCACCAGCTTTAATGTAGAAAAATTGTGTGCCAGCGGACTGTAGATACGATTACAAGTATTCCGAATGTGCCTTAAAAAAAAGACAAAAGTTCACTAAAATGTGCTCTGAATAACTTTCGAAGATGTCTTGCTCTGAATAGTTTTAGGTTCATATTTGGAAATATATTTGAAAGCAGATTGAAGTACATTTGAACACCATTGTGTAATTGTCTCTTTCTTTCACATTGATACAATTTGAGCAGCTGGAATCTTTTAATATATTACTATAAGAACTTTTGTTGCAATGAATGGATGTCAGTTCGTTTTTAAAATTCTTTTAAAATAATTCTTCCTTGGTCAATCACAGTCTATTAAGCATGACAGTTGACAACTGCCAGCGAGATAAAATGAACAGCTAAAATTACCGATAAAGTGAAAGAAATTTCCAATAAGTAATAAAAGTGTCTCAAATATTGTCCTATAACATTTTCTAAAAGAAGAGACTTTTTTGAATAGATTATAGCACAATTAAATTTAATTAAATTAATTCATTTATTTTATTTTATTTTATTTTATTTTATTATTTTTGTTCAAGATGAACTTTAAGTGCTATGATTCGTTAACACATTCCAATTAAACAGGGCCTCGATTCAAATTTCATATCGTCTCATAATCCCATCATAGTAAATATTACTCCGCTTTTGCTCTATAAAGAGCTAATGATTATGAATGTTTAAATAGTTTCGCACAATAGCAAATCCTAGATTACTCATGAAATTAACAAAACACGATTTATGTCAGATTTACGTAAAATCCATTTCATTAATTCAAAAGGTTTCGTAAATATTGGTTTTGTATTTAGCCGTCAAATTTCACAGATAGTTTGTTTATTTTAAGTCACGGTATCGTCAAACACGCGTATGAATCATTTAATTAAAATCTTTATCAAATATTGAACATTTATGAAGCATCTGGCATGTATCTAATCTGTATCGTTAGACAAAATAGGCCGTAGATATACAGTGTGTCCGAATGAAACGCACTCAATTTGAACTGCAGATTTTTTATTTATTTATTTTTTAGTTTAAGTGCTACTAGGGGGATATGGGCAAAACTTTCCAGCTGCATTCTTAAAATTTACCGGTAATTGTTTTTTTCTTCCATATTACGCGAATTCTCTTTTAATAAAGGGACAAAGGGGGAAATACCTCCCTATAAGAGAAGACACAAGCTGTTCTCTTATCGATCCACGTTAACACAAAAATGTACTTATTTATTTTGTATAGTTCAAAACATTCAAACTGGCTTCCAAATGGAAAAAAAAAAAATCAAATGTGAGAACGAAAAATGAGCAAACTAAAACTAGAGCACAAAATTTAAATGTGCAGTCTTAAAATCCTGTGTTTCGTTTCCCATTAGATTTAAAAGCGATTGTCTTCTTATTCTGAAATCGGAGTTTATAAGCCTTACTTTCAAGTTTATTGTGCAATTATGTAATTTTATTTGCTAGACGTAAAACTGGTCTTAGTGTATTAGCAGGAGAAATATCTCTTTTATGGCTTTTTAAGAAAGATTATTGTTTCCTGAATTGTTCTTCGTATTTTTAGTTCGAGATTTTTAAATGGGAAATCGTAAATTCTAATGCAAGTGCAATAATATTTTACTGCGCTTGTATAGCGTTTATATAAATCCTATTGAATATTTGATTTAAAACATAATTTTCATATCCAAGTAATTATTTAAACTAGTTTCGAAAGAAAACCAGTTTAAGGATTTCGAAACAAAGTGAATTAAACATAAACTGAAAACTTAAAATGTACTGCATTTTTTAGTTATATCTCCAAACACACCGCTTACGCATAAAACTCATTGTGGTTCCCCAACCAATCCATCCCTAACCATCCTAAGTGTACTTATATTCTTGATGAAGACGTTTCGAATTTCGTTACGTTACGCTTCCAATGGCGCAGAGGTGGGGGGGGAGGGGCATTCCTTAATAGTGTCCTTTGTGTTAACATACATTTTTAATCCTAATACAATAGTTGTTGTGCATGAGCTGACTGCTAACTAACACTTCCACAGAAGGTGAAGGGGTAGTTGCCCACTTTTCTAAAAAAAAAGAAAAAGAAAAATATGAAGGAGCACGGTCGAAAACATTGAGTGAAGTAGTGGAATGTGAGGCAAAGTAAAATGGTAAAATATTTACACAACTTGTAGCGCCGCTTATCAAGCAATATTTTAGCTAAGTTCCTAGACAAATAGGTGGTTCCCGTCAAAAAATAAATAGCTCCAAAGGACAACGAAACAGTTTAAACAAATCATTTTCAACATTTGATACCTTTATTGTAATGTTCGTGGTTTTTAAAAAATATTTCCTGTTATTATAAAGTGATAAAAAATGATAAATAATTATTATTTTGAATGAAGGCTTTCACGGCCGGAGTAAATACTAGTTACGGATTCCGGGCTGTTGTGCCGTGATCCGAATGGCTTTAATCCATACGTTTCGATCGCAACTGCGGCGGTCATCTTCAGTGGGTGTCGTTGACAACCACACATGGTCAACGACACCCACTGAAGATGACCGCCGCAGTTGCGATCGAAACGTATGGATTAAAGCCATTCGGACCACGGCACAACAGCCCGGAATCCGTAACTAGTAATTATTATTTTAACTATTAATTGAGCTATACTAATGCCCAGTGCAATCTTTATTTTGTTTGTAGTAATAATGTTTTGATTTAAATGCTCAATGTACTTTGTCAAGTGCGTGCGGGGCAAAGTGGATGGGGTAAAGTGAAATAGTACATTTTGTTTGCTTATGCATTTATTTACTAAATCACGTACGTGTTTCTGAAGTTATCAATTCATCCCCCCCAGATAGTTTTACTCATTAATGCACTTATCTTTTCCTTCATTCACTTATTTTATTATTCATTCTCGATTTTATTCACTCATTTCTTCTTCTCATATATTTAATTATTTTGTAGTTCTTTCTTTCAGTAATAACTCATCTATTCGTTTATTTACGCATTCATTTAATGAAAATTACTGTAAGTCATCGAGTAGAAAATTTTTCATGAAAAACATTCTATTTTTCACTTTCCCCGTGGTTTTCTGAGGTGAAAAATTTCCACCCTTTTTTGAAGGTGCAAAATAAGGTTGATAAAGGTTGATGAGTCGGCCTGGTTTCACACCAAAGTTTCTTCCATTGTAACCTACCTAGCTTTAGAAATCGGACATTTAAAAATAACAATAATTGGTAAAAAAAATAAAAGCATTGTACAGTCACTTTTTTTTTTTTTTTTTGCTTTTCCTATCAATATCAGTGACCAAAGTAGTACTTTGGACAGAAGCAAACACTCCCATTTTGGCTGCACTGTTCCACGATGAACACATTTATCTGAAGTGAGGTGTCCTGATCAGTGTACTAACTCTTAATCACGATTTTGTTTTCAGAAACTCATTATATAAAACTAACATTTTGGACATCAAAAAAATGTTCATCTACGTGAAAATACTTCGAAAACGACTTATTTAAAACAAGCAGTTGTCCATGGTTGAGTTTAGACAATCGCTTAACAGTTGACATAAAAGAAACATCTTTGATTACGTACTAAAAATTACAGCCAAATCAGTATTTCAAAAGCTGCACATAGTTTTTAACATGAAAAAAAGATACATATTCCCATGATCACGTTACGTCCTCAAAGGATAACGCATAATTACTACCAGCATCTAGGGGAATGCATTTACTGATACGAAAATAAAATATGAAAATAAAAATCGTTTCTTAAAGCTCATGGTTTATATATAATGGTTTATTATACCACTTATTTAAAACAAGCAGTTGCCATGGTTCAATTAAGACTATTGCATAACATTTCACATAAAAGAAACATCTTTGAGTAAGTACTGAAAATTAGTCAAATCAGTATTTCAAAAGCTGCACATAGTTCTAACATGAAAAAAAAGATACATATTCCCATGATCACGTTACGTCCTCAAAGGATAACGCAGAATTACTACCAGCGTCTAGGGGAATGCATGTACTGACACGCGAATAAAATATGAAAATAAAAATCATTTCTTAAAGATCATGGTTTATATATAATGGTTTATTATACCACTTATTTAAAACAAGCGATTGCCATGGTTTAATTAAGACTATTGCATAACATTTCACATAAAAGAAACATCTTTGAGTAAGTACTGAAAATTAGTCAAATCAGTATTTCAAAAGCTGCACATAGTTCTAACATGAAAAAAAAAAAATACATATTCCCATGATCACGTTACGTCCTCAAAGGATAAAGCAGAATTACTACCAGCATCTAGGGGAATGCATTTACTGTAACGCAAATAAAATATGAAAATAAAAATCGTTTCTTAAAGCTCATATCTCTTTGGAAACAAATAGTAAATACTCTATTTATATATTTTTCATTGGACAGCAGCTGCTATATCTTTATCAGATTACCTTTCCCCATTGGTTGCTCTTGAATGATACATGCCTATTGATTTGTAAGCAGATGCCCAGACCTTTCTCAGGAAATTGTTTCCCCATTTCTTTGAAGAATGTTTCTTCAACAGCAGAAATGCATTTATGCATGACTTTCTTCTTGTATTTCTTTTTGTATACATCATTGGATTCGCCGCATACTTTTCCCTTCAAGGATTTACTAAAATTTATTGCTGTTTTCAGTTTCTAATGTTTCGCTTTTAATACTAGCTTACAGTTCAAGAATCGTTGGTCTCAGAAATTCAAAACTATGGCATATTTTTATGTATATCGTTTTAAAATGCATCATGATGCTTGAAATTCGTTGTTTCTTTTCTTTTTTTGAAAATCATTCAATTGAAAAAAAGATTATCCGTTCAGTTTAAGGCTATTTTTAAAGTTTTATTATCTTTTATACTCTTGGAAGGATAACAAAATTTATGTTGATTTTTAACTCATATAATGAAAAATACAAATGGCATTGTTTTTCAAAAAACTTATAAATTAAAAATATGAACTTTTGAAAACTTTTTTTTTTTTTAGTCTTTAAAAAAGCGAAATTTAATCAATACACAGTAAAATCCTGGAACTTCAGGGGACCTCAAATTTTGTTCGTTGTTGTGAGATTTTCGGTATAATAGAATTCAAGTTATGCAATGACAATTAAATTTGGGCTTTGAACCATAGGCATATATGGGTCGGGTGGAGGTAGGGGGCTTTAACCCCTTCCGAAATAATCCAACTGATGAATTGTTGAGTCAAAAATCGTATACTTCTGCAAAACCTACGTCACCATAAATGGCGTAAAATAGCGCTTTTCGGATTTCTATGAAGAAATTTTTTGGGAAGAGCCCCTGAATCTTCTCCACTTTCCCGAACTTTCACCAAACTCAACCAACAAGCACAAGTTTAAGCCTTCAATTATTAAAAAAAGAAATCTAGGGAGTGAATATATATCTTCTCTCCTATCCCTCAACGTGTAACGTAAACGTGAATTTCTGAAATTTCAATATCCGAAAATTATGGGTATAGCCTCTGAACTCTAACTCTTCTATTGAAGTCATGAAAGATAGCCTAAATGATTTTTCATGAGTTCATTTTAGAGCATGTTGGAGGGTCTCCAAATCTCCACTTTTTTCGCATTGCTACCAAAAAAATTGTGTTTTTAGCATTTTAGTTTCGAGAATTTTCAATGACCGGATCCCTATTCTCATTTTTCCCTTACATTCATACCTAATGTCTCCAAAGCATTCTATAAAGTCGTTTGATAAAATGTAACAGTGAGGTATCTTGGGTTTATATAAAAATAATTATATCCGATTGTTAAATTTTTTTTAAGCCGAACCATATGGTAATAAAATTAGAATACTATTATACACATTTAATTGTACATAGATTTATATTATAAAGGAATTTCTACTAAAATTTTAATTTCAACTTTAATTAAAAAAAATTGATTTAAAAGTGTACATTAAGGTTACAATCATGCAAGTGTATGTATGTTTTGTCATGTAGAGTATGTTAGAATTTTAAAAAGAGACTAGCACAAATAAATTCTATTCAGTAATTAATGCGTATAGGATGCAAAAAAAGTACTGAAAAGGACCACAAATATTCTCGATTCCACATTTTGCCGAAAAAAGTTGCTTTTCCCCGAACACAATAACTATATGTCTCAAGTATTTTTTCATACACTTGTTTCATGAAGAAAAAAAAGGTTTAAATTTTTTTCTAAGATAAGAGTAGTAGAGTCAAGACGCATGGCAGCAGACAGAGCTACGAGTATTTTATTCTCTATATAATCTTTCGAGGAATAAAAGACCTGATTAATTAGAAATAATGTAAAGCAGGCATAAAAGTGAAAAGGAAAAAAAAGCAAATGGGTAAGCTAAACAAAAAAACTAAGGGAGCACGTAGCTTAACACCACCTCCTTCTCCTCCTTTATCTGAAACTAAGTGAAGTGACAGCCTCACCTCTTAGATTTATAACACAATCAAGAGGAAGAGGAGCCATTATCTGAATTTATGACATCATCAACTTTGAGATGGTGTCAGCGGAGGAAGAAACATGTCATCAGTTTACAAGTGCTTTTATTGCTCACATGATGCTCGAGTGCGAAAGTGGATACATATTGCGTCAAAATAAAATAAAAAAATGTCTCAGAAGATTTCATAAGAATCATTTATTTTCAAGGAAAGCACGATATAAATTGGCCGCGAAATATTGCTCGGAAATTTCGTCGTCAATTTCTTGCCGAAATTTTACTTTGAAATGTATCTTACAGTCAACTGTAAAACGAGATTTAAAATGATGAGGACAATTTACATTTGTTTGTTTTTAGCAAAGTTTTTAATACCAATACAATGTGTAAAGGTCGTTATAACCATACATTTAGGTTGATTATGATGTCTGAAGTTTCTGCTGACACATTTAGAGACAATAACTGCTAAAGTTCCAAGTTTTTAGAAATTTATAGTTAACATTAATAATGCATTGGTAAACCAGACAGCGAGAAAACTGAAAGGAGCAAAACAAAATTCAAAATAAAAGGATTACCGAAATAAAAGGCATTTGAAGAATATTGTATGATTAACTATGCTTATCCACTGGTGAGAAATTATGTAACATACGGTAACTGTAAAAATATAATTATTATACAAAAGTGATGTTTTATAAGTTATTATTTCAGCCAGAGTCAAAACTTATAAACAACCAGTATTATTGCTTAAATTAATTATATATGCATACACTGGCTTGAGTATTGATGCTATTCTTTCGATTGGGAAAACTCATTCATTAACAATACATTTACAATACATTTCTTCGAATTGTTTGTGTTCTTTCTCAAAACTGGCAAAAGAAGAGATGAAAACGGATATCATGAGAATAAAATCCGATTTTTTTCATTAGCATAAATGATTAAATAATTCCGATAAAAGGAAATATATGAAAGATAGTAGTGAACTATTTTTTTAATAAAAAGACAGTTAGTGTAAGGGAATAACAGAAGAAAACCTAAAACTTTGTCATAACGTTATTAAACAGAAGTTTGTCGATTTGTATATACTGAAATACCAGAATAAACTCAAACAAAAAAATTCCAAAAACTGTAAAACAGAATTTTGAGTTCTGAAGGTCATATTAATACAGCAAAATTGGCGAAACTTCCCTTGCTGCAGAGACACAAAATGCAGCTTTTGAACTTCACCCGGCAAAGACAATACCTGATGCAATAAGTGGACACAATTTTTTTCCAACAAAAAAAGAAGGAATTTGAATCGACCAGCCGAACTTCAGTGCTTCAGTGAAAAAAGGTTCTAATTGAAAGGGGGAGGGGTGAATGCTCTAGCTGTTGGGTTTGTTTGTTTGTTTTTTTCTACAAGAGTGTAGGTCCAAGTTGATTTTCCTTACGATTGAATGAATTATATATACCGTAAAGTCGGGTTACTTGGACCCACAAGGAGGTTACTTGAGCCCACAGTAAAATGATAAAATCTGGGTTTGGTACTAGCATTAGAGACTGCAGAGTGCTTCTACTTAGAGGAGAAACGAGGAACTACGTGCAAGTCTTCAACTAATAAGTACCAAACCTAGATTTTATCATTTTACTGTAATGGGCTCAAGTAACCCCTTAGGGTCCAAGTAACCCGACTTTACGGTACAGCTAAGTGCCCTCGTGAGTAACATTCCAGCAACGACTGAATTTTTTGCCGCTGAAAATTGGAAACATTAGTTCAAATAGCAATAATGCTATCCCAGTTAGCAACTCCATATATTTCCATTTGAATAACAGTACAAAAAAAATGTTTCTATGAAAAGAAATTGGAAACTATAAAATCGCCATTTAAGTCTCTAGCTGTCAACCTGATAGAAAACTTATGAGACTGACGAGAACAGTTTGTATAAAAAGGATACAGTATCAATACCGTTAACATTTGCCGCCAAAAATTAGCATAAAGCAGGTAACGTACTCAGTCGAAAACTAGTTTTGATGAAAGCAAAAAGTTTTGAAACTATTCAAAAGAAAAATTTTTTTAACAAAAACTCCTAAGTGTTTAATATTTTCATATATGCTACTTAGCAAGTTTATCTTTGAACTTACGTTTACGTTACGTTGAAGTTTTTACTCTGGCTGATATGATTTAAACGCTACTAATCATTAAGTTGCTACTAGTCGAATAGTGTAGCGGCACTATGCATTTTTCATGAACGTTAAAATATTACTTGGTATTGAGCTGTGTCATTTTTAGATAACTGAAAGTGCTGTAATATCTTCTGTTTAGAAGCATTCATATAATCAAGCTTGATTGTTTTGAACTTCCCATAGAAACAAAAAATGCTGAAACATCCATGATGACAAAAAATCCTTATAAAGCGGATTTTCTTTTCAAATACCTTCAGATTTAACACGATGAAATTTTTGCTAAGAGTTTAAATGAAGAAAACGCAACTATATCGACTTCAGCAAAAAAATGGAGCCG
The DNA here is from genome assembly GCA_038373865.1 of Uloborus plumipes. NCBI lineage: Eukaryota > Metazoa > Arthropoda > Arachnida > Araneae > Uloboridae > Uloborus > Uloborus plumipes. The sequence goes on from JAXGGA010006169.1 coordinate 63,223, forward strand.
TGCTGCACATTCCCCACATTTAAAAACCAAAACTTGTACCAAGTCCAATGGTCAGCTCTAGAAACTACCAACAAATGCACGTATAATGTTTAATGTCAGTAAAGATAAATATGTTGCAAGTCTATATGCTGATATTTTAGAGGTTAAAAGTATAAAAAGGAGAAATGTAATTTATAAAAATACAACATTTGAACTTAAAAAAAGTTCTTATTCCCTTTTGATTGCATGAGAAAATGTTCTAGGGATATGTAAATGATAGATTTAAGCGATTTTCTTATAGTTATATAACCAGCTTGAACTTCAAACTTTAGTTTTTTATTTGCTTTCATAGGCGCGTTTATAAATTTTTGAGTCGCTTTACCTGTTTTCAGGCATTTTTAAGATCTTTTCCCCACAGGATCCAGTAAAGCACCATTACTTTCACGAAAGTTTTGAGAAAGCTTTTACCTATAAACAAGCTTCTGTTTTCACCGAGACCCTTCAAATTCTTTCAACAAAAGACTTAACCCTGCCAAATGGAGATATATGGAAAAATGGGAGACATAAATCAATTTAGGAGAGTGCCCTAACTTTGATCTATAATTTTACTTTCACTATTATTTATGAAATACTGCTCGGAATATGAATTTATGCTTTGTGTAACCAATTCATTACAAGAACATTTTCCATAAATATATGCATGTTTATATTTTACATAATAAATTCGAATAAGTGTCTTCTACATTTTAGTATGATGCAAATTCTGTTTTTACACTGCGAAAAATAAACTGTTGTTTTTACAGAATAATACTGGAAACAGGAGTTCCAATTTAAAACTGCAATATGCACAGTAATAAAATATAAAATTAGCAATTTTACAGGTTACACAGTTTATTACCATAAAATTAGCTGTATTATACAGTAAAAACAACAGGCTGGCAGCAGAGGTTCCAGTTTAAAAGTGTAAAATGCAGAGTAATAAACTGTAAAATTAGCAGTTTTAGTTTTTTATTATAAAATCAGCAATTCTGCAGTTTATTACTATAAAATTAGCAATTTTACAGTAAGTGATATTAAGATCGTATTACCTTATTTCGACTTTTATGATCCTGAAGATGACGGAAAATAGTCATCAAAATCCCTCTCATCACTAACAAACAGTTTCGTAAAAAGATCTTCTCTTTCACATAATAAGCGAAAACGAAACCAAAAAGAATAAAAAAAAAACATAACTTACTCAAACGGAAAACAACAGCTACATGCATGACTCACTGTATCAGAAACTTACGCTTTACCAATGTCCTACCAATCTTCTCTGACATATGAAAATTGATTAAAATTATTATCAAGGTCATTTTATGGTTTTCCAAGGTTGTTTGAGCAGTTTTCTGTATTGAAGCTCAATGCAGGGGATCGTACTTACGACAGGGGTATATATACGCCAGCGGCAGTAAAAGGGTTAAACGGTTTAATTTATAACCATCCTGTTACTCTAGTCTTGCTTTTTGAGATTTGTTTTTCTAGAGATGTTTGAAGTTAAAAGTATACGAGTACATAAACATGAAAAATTACGAGATCTGAGCTGAACTTCAGGAATAAATTTTGGTAAAATTATCAAAATTGATCAGAAAAAAAAATGCAGAACTTGATATTTGCATGGAACGCGAAAATGGGTTTTGAGGGGATAACAGTTGCAAAGCGAAATGAAATTATTCAGAGAATGTGACATAATGGTTGAAAAGTGTCAATGATTTTTTTTCAATTTATTTTCTTGCTTTTTCTTTCATATTTGAATTGTGGAGTAATTTCTGCAGCACCCTGTATTCACATATCAAGTAAATATTGCCTCTCTTTTTTTATAACATTTTAATCCCATATTTTTGCTACTTTTTTTTTCCTTTTCTTTTTCTATTCGACTAGAACCAGACATTTTCTTTATTCACATCTCCTGCATCTACTAATTTGAATATTAAAATTAATGACTTCTAGAAATTTTTCTTATAATAAAGCATCAAAGTGTTCAGAGGAGTATTCAAAATTTGCAATGAAGTATGATTTATTAGAACAAAAATTTTGTTTATGAAGAATGACTCCCTCTTATATCAGCACGTTAATCAGATGCGCAAGGTAAGATGGATCCCTGCATGGAAGAATCTTTTTTTCTCCTCTTCTTCTTGTGTTCTTAACTTTAATGAGTCTCACAGCTTTGTAGTATGGGTTTTTTCTTGAATGACTTAATTACTAAATTCCAAGTAATGTTCATATTGGAAACTTCCCTTGATAAGATAGATGAAGATTTGCATATTCATGAAGAAGCTAATTTAAGAGGCATCCCTTCGCTGATCTCTTATTACCGCAACTATATCTTGTCTTTTGCTTTTACCACTTAACTCTCATGATGGGAAATTCTGCTGCTTATTTCTGCTGTTAAGGTATATCTGCTGTTAAGGTAGCTTATAAGAATATTTTGGGCCTTAGTTTTGCTTTACATCGATGGTATTTTTTTTAAGTATCAACTAATTATAAAATAATATTAAAGTTTTAAAAGTTTCGTCAAAGTTAGAGTATTACCTTTTAATATAAAATTAAAATTTAACCTTTTGTTTTATTTACTAACAGTTTATCCATTCGAAGAATTCGCGCTCGAGAGGGAAATTTTGAATATCGTTTTTTCATCGTATAATTTTTCGAAAACAAATCAAGATGTGAATTTTTTCTTCATATTTTGCCGAAAGTGGGAAAAAATATTTTAAAATAATGCATTGCTTGTGAAATTTGATAAAGTATTGAGGAATCTATGTAATATTCTAGCCCTACCCTTGAGATATAATAACTTATGGTACTGAGATTTATCAAATTAAAGTAAACGTTTTCTTGGTTTTAATGCTACAACTGTGGCTTTGAACCCTGTAATGAGCTTAGCTGCTATATTCATGGATATTTAGATCATTATTCCACCACTGAAAGAAAATATTTCAATACTAAACAACATTTTTCTGTCAAACAGGAATCGAACACAAAATGTTTACGGATTTACTGTCTGTTTGCGTATTGTGCGCCTGGCAGCAAAGAAAGCTTCCATTTGAAAAAGGGGAGGTAGGTTTAGGATGAGCACTTCCCGATGCCTTCAGTTTTTCCCGATGCCCCCCATTTCGAGAAAGAAGAAACTTGGCACGTGCGCAGATTCGTCGGAGGTTTCGCGAAAAAATATTAGACAGTACATGCTCCTTTGACTAACTCAGCACAATGGGCCTCCATCCTCAGATGATATGTGTTGAAGCAATACTAAATACAATATCAGGAAAAACTGAAGTTAATGCCTGTATTTTGTTGAAGTATTTTTAAAAACGTATACAGTGATTTATCGATTTGAAAAAAGAAATTCATTCCAGATTTTAACTATAAAAGTATTTTACTTAAAATTAACAATTTTCATCAAGTACGTAACTTATAAAAAACTAATTAAGAACGGAAACGATATCTTTCATCAATTGAAATAAAAGACTAAAGTTAAATTCGTTTCATTTTTAAAGAAATCTAATTTTCAACATCTAATATTGATGTATTAACTCCTATTCATCATAAAGAACAGACATCCTCCTTTCTTCTTACTAAGAAATTCAGACAAATTTATTTTCATATCTAAATCATGATACGTTTGTGCTACTTCTCATTTTTCCGGGCGGAAAATATTCGAAAGCATAAAACTTTGTGCGGAAAAAAAAAAAGAATCTCCCCGAAAAATATTTTAATTTATTCCACTCCAAGTAAGTTGTATATTTCACTTGACAAAGCTGTCAGTTTTCCCGGCAAAACTACAATTTATATTGAATTGAATTTGTGGAAATACCATAAAGGTAAAAAGAAATGCAAGATTGCTATCATTTGTTTTCTTCGCATGTCACTGTAACTCGATAACGCAGTTCTGCAGTGTTTGTTTTCAATCTTGCAGAAGAATAAACAAAATTTAGGCCTTCTGTTTGCGCATGAATCATATTTATTTGAGAAATGTATTTTCTTAAGATAATTATTTTATGTAATGTTAAAAAAATATATATGTATTATTGATTTAGATGAGAGTATTATCTTGCGCATAAAAATTCAGAAACTTCAAAACGATTTTCTTTATTTAAGTAGAGGAATGTGAGGCAAAGTGAAATAGAGGGGCAAAGTGAAATGGTAAAATATGTTCTCAGTTTGCAGCGCCACCTATCTAGCAATATTTTGATTAAGCTCCTAAACATATAGTTGATTCCTGTCAAAGAAATAAATAGCTCCAAAGCTCAACGAAAAAAAATTTACAATACCTTTCCAAAATTTGATAACTTTATTGTAATATTCGTGGTTTTTCAAAAATATTTCTATTATAAAAGGAGAAAATTTTTGTAATTATCATTTTAATTATTAACTGAGATCTACTGATGCCCAGTGCCGTCCTTATTTAGTGAGGCATGTTTTGATTTTAAATAATTCATGTAATTTGTCAAGTGCATGCGGGGCAAAGTGAAATCGTTTATTTCGTTTGTTTATGCATTCATGTACTTAATCATATACGAATTTCTTCATTTATTAGTTTATTCATTTTTTTACTTATTAACTTATTTTAGAAAGGGGACAGCTTCTGATGATGACACATTAATATAAAAATTATTTAAAAAATGAGTAAAAAAGCAAATAGAGTCTAAAGTTACGACACGTATAATTTGCAGTCTTATGTCTTTAAAATCGTAGAGATTAATTAATGCGTTTTTGTTTTATTTTCGTACTTTTTCGCCTGCAATATAGACAGTCATAGCTATGATAAAAAATATGTTTGAAAGTGTAAAATATTTTCTGATCTACAAAATTATTTTTCCTTAATAAAAGAAATTGTTCTTTCAAATGTTGGCTCCATTTTGAGCTATTTTTTTATAACAAAGGCAGTATTATAATCGCGAGAAAAAAAATCCCTCAACATTCTGCCTAAACTTCCTTTTTATTCAGTTTCGAATTAAAATTAAGTTTTTATTGGCCAGGTCATACTTTCATTTGTTCCTACGAACGTATGGGCAAACGAAACATCCATTTTGACCATTCCCGAGTCTATTACTTCGAGTTTTCTCTTGACGTCTGTATGTAGGTATGTATGAACTTATGTATGTATCTCGCATAACTCAAAAACGGTATGCCGTAGAAGATTGAAATTTTGCATGTGGCCCTAAGTGAGGTTTATTAGTGCACCTCCCCTTTTGGTTGCATTCGGATGTTCTCAAAGGGATCTCACTCAAAAGCCTTAATATATTGTTTTGTAGTTTTTTATACACGTACCATACAGTTTTATGCAATTTTAGATCACAGACGCTAATAAAATTATCACTCTTCTTTACATTTTAAATTACTATTTCCCACGCTTACCACAATTTTGTGTGTAAGAAAACTCCTAACATGCTATTCAAGCAAAAAATGCTTCTTCCGACTCTCGTACGTGAGTAGGGGAAGGATGGGCATAGTGGCCACTGCGGGCAAAGTGGCCACCTGAAGTTTTCCTCCCTATATATTGCTGCAGCTTAGCGGCAATAGACTTAACTACTCGCCCGGCAGCCTTTGTTGTTGTGTTATAGTTTATATGTCGCTCAGACGCAAACTCACGGAGATATCCCAAATTTTTCACTTTTTCGACCCTCTGATGTTAGGTAAGTGCATCACATGTTTCACTTTTCTTTATTGTAGGACTAGGTGAAGTTAATTTTACATCAATGGTGCAAAACACCATGTTTCTAGCTTTGAATTCATATGTCTCCACAGTAGATACAACAACGGGTTGTACGTGAAATATTGTTCCTTCGAAAATGGCGCGCTAGAGGGCAAAGTGGCCACAGCTGTGGCCACTTCGATTAGTCGATTCGAAACGTCGATTGTTTTTTCTGTGGTGATTGTTACTCGAAATCTAAGGACAACCAAGGCTGGATTAGATGTTCGGAATGCCTCAAATGGGCTCATGAAGCCTGCACAGGAGCCGAAGAGGAGGACGATGAGTTTATTTGTGATTTATGTAAATACCAGTGATTTCATAACTTCACATATACTTTTAGTAATGCCTATTTTTGTTTAAAACCCTAATACAATTGTTCTGAGTTCTGAAACTAACTGCGTTTCATTTTTTCCTTACTATCTAAATCTATTTAGGCAGTGGCCACTTTGACAGCTTTTGGTAAAGTAAAATTTTTGTACAAATAAAGTTTAAAAATCTAGTTGTTTATATTTCTTAATCAGGCCTAAGTAACCATACTAAATGTTGAAGGGATTTATAAAATGTTTCAATAAATTTTAGGGGTGTAAAAAAATAGATGTTCCTTAGGGTGGCCGTTATGCCCACCCTTCCACTACATGCAACCTTCCACTACATGCAATTTTGAGCTGTTAAATTACGTCGACTATTACAGTACCATTATAACAATTTTCTTAAATTTACGGTAAAGATGTAATTCTTTAAAACCTTTGTTTCTACCCTTATTTAACAATCAATAATTGATTTTCAAACATTAAAAATGTTGCCCATTTTTTTTTTTTTTTGAAAATTTGAAAAATGCAAGAAAATTTCACTTTTTAAAAATCTTTAAGGTGTTTTTGTTTTTGTACTTATTTCAGAATTTCTTTTTGCTAAATGAGAAAAATTATCACCTCTAAAAATCTGTGCATTCATTTTCTTGCATATTGATTTGAAAAAACAAAATGTCATCTTTTATGTAAAAAATTCTTAGAAAATTTTGTTTTCAAAGGTTTAACATGCTCTAAACTTTTTAGTAACAACTTTTCAGCTCCTTCAACGCACAGTTTTGTTAAATGCATTATCCTGAGTGCAAAAAATGTTGTTTTAAAGCTGTATTTTTAATCTAAAAAAAAATCCTTAACGATTTCTATAACATGGAAACACTAAAAACTGATCATCACGAGAAAGCACTTTACAGTTTTGCTTTTCCATTAGAACACATAGCGTGTATCCCCTACAGTCGCTCATAACTTTTTTAATAATTGAGCTACAGCAATGCTATTTTTCCGAGTGTTTTAAATAATTTTTACTTTTGAAATAAGCAATAAAATTTTTTTAGTCCTTTGGTCATTTTTGAGATACTGTGACCATTGCCGCCGTGAGGGGGGCAGCAGGGGCAAAATCCCCGGGGCCCGGCCCAAGAGGAGGCCCGGGCTGCTAGTAAAAATAAAAACAGTATATTTGGTTAACTGAACTTCATTTTTGTGCAGGCAAAGCAAAAACATCTCGCATCTACATGTGTCCACAGCAACGCAACAAGTGCTTGTAGCCCAATGCCTTAGTATAAAACACACAAAAATATAAAATTGGAAGAAAAACTAGCAAATACGAAATACTATTATTTTTCTTCACTGCACCGAACGTAAGTTGTCTTAGCATTGAAGATTTTTTTTGGAGGGGGGGGGGCAGATGTCAGTACTTTGCCTCGGGGCCCCGGTAAACCTCTCGGCGGCCCTGACTGTGACCCCTTAAATAGACGTTAAAGGAAGTAGTGTGGGGTCCACACCATAATCTTTCTTTTCGAAACAAAAGTGCTTTGTTTCACGACTGTTCTGTTAAAATATTAAGTTATGCTGACAAGTAGATATCAAGTTAGAGCGTTTCGAAGTATAGTAACTTTAATGATAAATCACCCCAAAATAACGATTCGAAATCAACTATACCAATATTTCAGTTCACTGCATTTCGAAAGTCTTCTCCACTTCTAAAAGCCCTGAAGTATGGCAGAAAATAGGTTATCGAGACGGATGATTACTTAAACGGATAATTATCCGTCTGAAATCATTTCTCCTTAATTGATTTACTTCCTACGCAAGTTTATCTTGGTCTTCTTTTAGCTGAAGTATGTAATTTAATATTCTTAATACACTGCGAAAATTAACTGTTGTTTTTACAGTATAATTCTGGCAGCCGAGGTTCCAATTTAAAACTAATATGCACAGTAATTAACAGTCAAACTAGTAATCTTACAATTTCTTACTGAGCGATTCCATACCAAATCACCGAAAAAAAAAATGTTGGTCGCACGACCGACTCGGATTTTTTTTAATTTGGTACACAGATTGATGGTGTAGAGGTATGAAAAAGCCCAAAAGGAAAGTTACCTGCTCCACTTATTTTCTGAGATACATGCCCTCAAAGTTTGTCCGCCACGTCAAAATACTAAAAAAGTGATGTTATTTAATCATTTTTTATAAAAAATCGTACTCATGCAAAATAAAAGTGTTAGATATCTATGGAAACTAGTTACTCCAGGCATTCTGAAAAAAAAATACTAGAACGTTCATAATGAAAATTGCCAAGGTACAGGGCTCTTTGAAGTTGTCACCACAAAAACTTGATTTTGTAGATTTTTCTAAAATTCAGGCATTTATTACAAAAAAAGGCAAACAAAACCAAAGGTTTTCTCACTTTCTGGTAGTGTACAGGTCTTTCCTGTAAATTGCTACGCAATAAATTTTTGGGGTTTCTCACATCTTCTTGGAAATATTTTAGCTTAAAGATAAGCCGTAAGGCAAAAAAAGCTTTTTTGGCCATCTTGGCAGCCATTTTTCTCATTAAGGGGGAACAGTAGAAAC